>CM021105.1:663512332-663777871 GCA_007115665.2 Sequoiadendron giganteum | reverse complement strand
AGAGACGAAGGTGATAAGGATGGCCCACATATATGACACCGGGGATGAAAACATTATGGAGGATGTGATCATCCATCGAGGCGAGGAAGTACTCCAGTTCTACTTTGAGCGCGTGGTAGCCCACCAAGTTAGAGCAAAAGCCATCTTTGTAATTTTGAGTTAAGGTAGCTAGAATAGGATAGGACAGGAAATGGGTTGTTGAGAGATGGGAGATTTTCCCATCTGAAGAGCCAAAATTGCCCTGTAATGGGTTTGGCTAGAAGAGGAGAATTTGCCCAAGGAAGGAAGAAGTTGGGAAAATTCGTCTGTTTGACAGGTGGATTCACCTGAGGAAAAGGTGAAAGGGAAATGGACAGGACTGAAATCACCTCAAAGGGGAAAATCCACCCGAACACTTGGGATAGATCCACTACTGTGGGCAGTGATGCCCCCCACGGATGGGCGAACCCACCACCATGGGTGGCGGTGCGCCCTCACGGATGGGTGAACCCGCCCCTGCGTAGGGGTGAGCCCACCACCATAGGTGGTGGTGCCCCTCGGCGTGCTCGTCGCCATAAGTGGTGATGCTCCCTGGCACACCCACCCCAAGCGGGGGTGAACTGCCCCCGAAGGCGGGATCACCTTGAGCCAAGGGCGAAAACGCCCATGTGGGCGGGATCGCCCCTTGCAGGGGCGAACCCACCCACAAGTGCGAGACCGCCCCATAGGAGGGGCGAACCTGCCCTAGGGAAAAGGGCAAACCCACCCCAGGGAAGGGCGAACGTGTCCCCCAAGGGGCAAAAAAAAGAAAAAGAGGAGAAGGGAAAGAGAAAGAGAGAAAGAGAAGAGAAGGTGGGAACTTCGAGTAACATATCCCGGGAGTTGGGGGGATAAGAAAAGCGAAGGAAATATGGAATTAGCAGGGCTAATATGTGATTTTATGGATGCAGAAATTTGATGTTTTGCACATGAGGGAGAGACACTCAGCTGTGTTAGCGATGACCACTCGTGCTATGAATGGCACGGATCATGAGGCGTTGGCTTAGGCGAGGTTTTTACATATGTTGGGTTATCCCAACATCTAGGCGCATAGGGCATTGCTAACAACCTTGATGGAGTGGTGGAGTTCAGAGACCTCCACCTTTCATCTCCCAACAAGGGAGATGATTGTGACTTTGGAGGACGTCTAGAGGATTTTGCGGCTGTCGATTATAGGACACATGGTCAGTTAGACGTGGTGCGAGGCGGAAGATCTGGAGAGGTGTCTACGAATCCTGTTTGGATGGAGGAATCTTCTTATCCAGGGAATGGAGCTGGATCTAGACAGGTGCCTAGGATTGGGAGTGCCAACTTTACCACTATACCTATGTGGGTTGATTAGTGGTATCTTGTTGCTGGACAGGAGTGAGAGGTTTTGCAGCCTCAAGGTTATTGAGGTTGTGTGACACATAGTGGAGAGGTACGAGGGGGAGTTTGCATGGGGGACCTACGTGTTAGCGCAGTTGTACAAGGACATGCATGTAGTGTGCTACAGGGGGGCGAAGAGTATCACACATGTCACACTCTTATAGATATGGGAATGGGAGAATATCAACATGACCAGGCCAGAGATTATGGTATATGGGACAACAAATGAGACCTTACCAGTAGCCTACTAGTATGGGGTGGAGTATAGCTAGCGGTTGCATTATTCAGACATTGGTGACTTAGAGGGGTGGAGGAGGAGATTAGATAATCATATCATATGGAGGTCGTACATGATATGATGGTTCGTGGGATGGAGAGATGATGAGCATAGGCATAGGGGTCATTTTTACTCCATATGTTACATAGTCAAGAGGGAGCCATACATTATTGAGCTCCACAGGGCAGATGAGGTGCTGAGACAGTACGGGAGAGAGCGGGATATACTAGCAACACCACAAAGGTTCATTTGGATTTTATAGGAGGTGCTATATGGGGAATCGCTCATTGTAGAGTTCACGAGGCTGATGTGGGAGGAGCAATAGGCAACGATTTCTGCCAAAAGGACAATAGGTTGGTAGATGTAGGGACCACAGTGCGGTATGTGGCCTGGTGGGATCGACATGGGCCGAGGAAAATGATGAATGAGTACTTGATAGTAGGGGTGTGGGGATTTGGTGTTGAGGATGAGGCGAGACCAGCTGCATGGAGGAGGGGTAGGAGAAGAGATGATCATCAAAGGAGGGATGCAGTCAGGGAGGCAAAGGCTGAGGAGGAGAGGGATGATCAGATGGAAGGGTAGGAGATGTGATGGAGGTGGATGCTCTAGAGGTTCATCCTTTAGCTATGGTGCCCTATGTACCACCTCCACCAGAAAATCCAACTGTATTGTTGACAGGAGCCGTAGCGAGGCTATGGATCACATAGCAGAGAGTTATGGAGTTAGAGGTTGACAGGGATAGATTACGGGCTGAGGTGGAGAGGTTGTAGACTGCAAAGGATATGACTTTCAAGACCAACAGATGAGGCAGGACGTGATGTCTTGAGGTATGAGACAGTGATATATGAGTTGGAGGGGAGGCTAGCAGATACCCAAAGGGAGTTGAAGGATAGGGGAGGTTGATAGAGGAGCAAATGAGAGAGCATGATTAGTTAGGGAGGGAGCAAGAATAGCTCCAAGAGAGGATGAAGTGTGTAGAGGTAGCCATGGGAGATTCAGGGGCAAACCTGGAGAGAGTTGAGGTAGCAAAGAGGTAGATTCAAATGCTTCAGATCAAGAGAGATACAACTATTGAGAGACTATCATAACTGCAGGAGTGGTTAAATCAGCTACAACGGGAGAGAGACATAGCAATAGAGGGGATGACACTGATGCTGGGTCTAATAGGTTAGTCATAGGGTGGGAGAGACATGGTAGGGAGGAGATGAGGTAGATGCAGGAGATACATAAGTTGTGGGATGAGAGAGATAGATTAGCAGAGGAGATGACACAGATATAGGGATAAGTAGACCAACTGCAGATGGCTTAGGATACATGAGAGAAGGAGAGGAGATTCTTGTCAGGGCTATGAGACAGGTGTAGGGCAGAGCGGGATGCTGCGCGGGGACAGGCAATGAAGAGGGATGAGTATATGAGGGAGTCACACTACTACATGGTGGCATATTTCATGGTGGTTCTAGATCCGTCATGCCATGTACCACCATTCTTCTGAGAAGTGCCACAAATGCCAACACCATCTAGGATAGTGGGGACACACACACGAGGCTACAATAGCTATAGAGAGACTCCCCCACATAGGGCATTAGTGCTAGATTCACCACTGAGGTTAGATGCAGGCAGCACAGGGTTTAGACGGTAGGAGGGGTAGGATCCCGATGCTTGACAGGTGCAGGGTAGATATATAGGGGAGAGGGACAAAGGCCACAGGTTCCACAACCCAGAGTAGACAGAGAACAACCTATTCATCTATGTGGTCCCTATTTTTGAGGGGCATTCTAAACTTGTATTTTATTTGATGACATATGATGGACATGTATTCATTATTATGGATATGATTATGGACTTGGATATTTTTTATATTTATATATATGATGTGATGCCCTTATTTATGTCATGCTTTTATGATGTTATGGATGCTTATGTATGAATTTTTTTTATTATGAGATGTGATTTATGTTGGTATGTGGTGACTGATCATGCTATACTGTACACTCTTCATGTATCCTTGCCAGTGTCTGGAGCTAGGTCGAGCCCCGAGCGGGGGTTCAGGGGTGGCAGCCTCTGAGAAATTTGTTTTTCACCTTTTTTTTCTTCGCTTCATCACCGAAAAGGACAAAGGCCGACTTTGTAAACCCTAATGTCTAGAAGCTTCTAAAATCTTGTTATAAGCGGTTGGGATGGAGAGTTGTAGCATGACATTATTCATGATATTGTAATATATTTTGCACTAGATAATAAAATCATTGGATGGCTGCGGTTTGGTGGATGTAGCCCATATTGGGTAAACCACGTTAAATTCTTTGTGTTATAATTTTGTGTGCGTTTTATTTCTTGGTTTATTGATAAAATTTGCATTTAACTTTTAGATATCTGTCTTCTAACCCTAACAATTATGCCTAGATGTTATGAGTAATCATGATGTATGTATGCATTTATGATGATCGATGGGATATATATGATGCCTAACATGTGATGATGCAGGATGTGATCTATGATATGATGATGGACTAATGGTTTGTGATGCAGATGGGGATGCATGATATGTATACTTGTTGATTTTTATGATTTATGTCATGGGCTATATTATTATGATGTAAGAATGTAATATAATGAAATGTAAGAGATGCATTAAATGTAATGGATGTGTGTAATGCATGTAATGAAATGGACTAATACGTGAAATGGAATGAATGTAATTTGGGATGCTTAGAATGAAAAAATCTATGGGAATCTAAACAACTTAAAATGAATATGATAATGATAATGCTATGCAATATATGATGCAATTAAATTCCCTACAAACATTAATATCTAAATTAAATTAGCATACATATGAGTGTAAATAAAGACATGCATAGTGAGGGAGCATGGTTATTTAGGTTTAATGGCAAGTACTTTCCCTGTAATCATTATAAAAATAAGGTAAGATGGATGGGAGTAGGCGTGTGGAATTGCACCTGTCGAGACCGTGTGGATCCTGAGAAGAAAAGGGGATGGGAAGTGAATGTTTGGACAGCCAGAATCACTAGTCATAGGTTAGAGAAACATGGGGGGATAAATGCAAATGCAATGAAATGATGTATGATAATGCAATCATAATTCCATTTTCCAATTTAGGAGCACTGAGTTTTGCTATAGCAGAAGACACAAGACGTCAAAGTATGAGGAACTAAGGTGGGCATATCTCTAACAAACAAAAAACAAACAGAACAGACATAAAAGACTATCCCAATACCCCAAAGTCGCAAGGACTTTGGTTGAGCCAGGTATCGAGATGACAACAAGCATAAAGGATGCCCCCAATGTACCACAAGACCACAGGGATCTTGGTGGGGACCATGTGAGGCAATCAGGAAGACAATAAACAAACATAAGATCAAGATACACCCCTATATTTACTGGTAAAAGTGTACCATGATATGATGGATCATGGTGACCCTGACGAGGTATGATAGGAATCACAAATGATAAACAACATGTCAAAAGCATCAAAAGATCACAATCAAATTCAAACATCCTTTCCCACAGGATCAAAAGGATGGATGGGATTGACAAGGTCTATTAGGAAGGATGCATCTGTTGAGACCAAAGATGGAGGCTAAGCTAAAGGATCAACATGATGCAGGATATTTGAAAATTATTGAATTTGATGATAGTGATGGTCTTTCTTTGTAATTACTAGCTATGATGGGGATGTACTTGATGATGCGACAAAACAAAAAGACACAAGACACGAGACAAACATACCCTAAAGACCTTTGGGGACACAAGACCGACACACCCTAAAGACCTAGGGGCTTGGGGGTTGATCAAAGATTAGCCTTGCCTACGTGAAAGCGTAGAGCCCTCGTTGTTTGATAAAAGAATGACAACTGACCATGGATAAAAGCGGAAAGAGGATAATGGAGACCGCGATGAAGGACAAAGATGGACAAACAAATGCCCTCGGGGTGGATCAAAATATCGACCTTGCCTATGTGAAAGCGTAGGGGCAACGTAGTTCGAAAAAGACCAAAGACAAGATGGGATCTAATGATGACCGACACGATGGCTGAGCCTAGATGAAGATGCAAAACTGATGATGGGACACATTGTACAAGCAATGAAAAGCTTAGATGAAGGATAAAAAGCTTAGGAATGTGGATAGCCGATATAGATCTTCCAATGCTCAATCACAAAATAGCATGCGAGGGATGATGATAGGATGATGGAATGATAAGGGTTGATTGGTTGACAGGGTAGGACCTAGAAATAAGATGGATGGAAGGATAAGGTAACTAGGACGCAAGGTAGATAATGATTAAGCCCTCTACGAATGGCGCATGTTGTCAGGTTTTGACCAAACATACTTATCCAAGGTTCCATGAAGAGTGGTTTTCACCATAGGACGAATTATTTCTCTTTACTATTTTTTGATTTTTTTGTGTTTTTGACAATTTTTTACTTTTTTTTGTATTTTTTGCAGGATAGGATAACCCAGTTGACCTAGGCATAAAACCTTTTCAAATGCATAATATTTATGGGATCTTCCAAGGGTTCACATTTAGGATTATCAAGCATGTATGCACCAGAACCATACTTAGCTGTGATGACATACAAACCTAGCCAATTTGCTTCAAACTTTTCTTTCTTGTTTCATTCTTGCAGATTGCATTGATTTTCTTTAAGGACTAGGTCAGCAACATTATATTGACAAGGCCAAACCTTTTTTTTTAGCTTCTCTTGAGACGATGTTGGTAGGATTGAAGATGATTATATGCTTTTATTTGTTTTTCATCCAGGAGTTCCAACAGAGCAAGACGTGCGACCCGAGTGTCTTCATCACTTATTAGATTCTTCAGAGATATGCAGAGTGATGGGATTTGGACTTCAATCGGCAAGATAGTTTCAACACCATAAACAAGGGAATATGGGATGGTGCTAATGGGGGTGCAGATGAAGGTGTGGTAAGCCCAAAGGGCAGGATGGATGTGGAGATGCCAATCTCGGCCAATGTTATTAACAACCTTTTTCAGGATTCAGATTAAGGTCTTATTGGTTGCCTCTCTTGATCGTTACCCTAGGGGTAATATGAAGTAGACCAATGATGTTGGATGTGATAGGTCTCGCAAATGAATTTCATGGCCTTGTTCTTAAATGACTTCCCATTATCAGAAATGATGGTGGAGGGGATCCCATACCTACAAAGGATATGGAAGAGGATGAATTTAGAGATTTGAACACTAATAATTTGAGTGAGTGGCATTGATTCCACCCACTTAGTAAATTATTTAGTAGCAGTGATGATGAAGGTCTGGTCATCAGAGGATGGAGGATGAATCTTGTCGATTAAATCAAAACTCCATTGTGAAAATGGCCATGGTGTTATGATGGGATGTAGATCTTGTGTAGGAGCATGTATCAAGTCTGAATGTTGTTGACAAGGAAAGCACCTCTTTACAAATTTGCAAGAATCATGTTCCATAGTGGGCCAATAATAGCCTGCTCTGAGGATCCTTTTGGCTAGGGCCATACCATTAGAATGGGCCCCACAAATACCACTATGTACTTCTAGTAACGTGGTGCAGGATTCAGTATCATTCAGACACCTAAGAAGAGTTCCATCATACCCACGATGATAAAGAGTATCTCCCACTATGGTATAATGGGAGGTGCATTGGATAAAGGATTTTCATTGATTATGTGTGAGATCAGGAGGCAGGATGTTGTCATGGAGGTAAGTATAGATGTCATGATACCAGGGTGATTCAAGACCTATGATGTCGCACACCATATCACTTTGAGGGATATCTTATGTTGGGATTAAGAGTTGTTCAACTAGGAACTGACAATCTGGGCGATCTTTTGGCATATCAATTAAGGAACCAATAATAGCCATTGCGTCTACTGCCTTGTTCTGGATTCTTGGGATTTTTTCACATTGAATGAAGGTGAAATAGTTTTTAAAATCATCCACCATGCATTTATAGGGTAAAAAATTGTCATCCTTAGTTTGAAACTGATCATTTACTTGTTTAATGACCAATTGGGAATCACCAGACTCACAAGTGTGATATTCCATTGGGTGGTGATTTTGAGACCTGCGATAAGAGCTTCATACTCTGTTATGTTGTTTGTACATGGAAAGGATAATTTGAATGATTTTGGAATGTATTCACCTTGTGGTGTGACAAACAAGATACCTGCCCCTGATCCATTGTGTGTGTATGAACAGTTAAAGTAGAGCATCCAGGTAGATGTTTCTGCGATTATGAAAACAACTTCATCAGGAAATTCTGTAATCAAAGGATAAGAATCCACCAAAGGAGCATCTTCCTACTGCTCTTCAATTACTTTCCCTTTGATTTCCTTTCTATCCACATATTCTATATCGAATTCACTCAGAAGTATGATCCACTTAGCCATGCTGCTAGTTAAAGCAATTCTTGATAACATATACTTGAGTGGATCGACCTTTGATATCAACTTTACTGGATGACTGACCATGTAATGGTGTAGCTTTTTTGAGAAGAAGACGACAACTAAACAAGATTTTTCCATCAAGGAATAATTAAGATCGTAACCCACTAATGTTTGACTGATGTAGTAGATTGCACGTTCTTTGGAAGACTCGTCATGCTAGGCCAATAATGCCCCTAGTGCCACTGAGGTAGCCGAAATGTACAATAGCATAGGTTTGCCCAAAATTGGAGGCATGAGGACAAGAGGATGAGCCAAATATTCTTTGATCTGGTTGAAACCGAGCTGACACTTGGAGGCCCAATTGAATGTGATGTCCTTTCATAATAGGTGGGAGAATGGCTGACACTTATCAGCTAATTGAGCTATAAATCGCTTGATGAATTTTAACTTTCCTTGAAGACTTTTTAACTATTTTAAATTGTGTGGTGGCCCAGGAATTTCCATTATCACTTTGACCTTGGCCGGATCAACTTCTATTCCCCTTCTGGAGATAACGAAACCCAGTAGTTTTCCTGACGTGACTCCAAAGACACACTTCTTAGGATTCAAAAATAGTTTATAATGCTCCAACCATTCAAAGATATTTTTCAAGACTGCGAGATGTTCTGCTCTTATTTTTGACTTCCCTAGGAAGTCATCAACATAATCTTCCATTATAATATGAATGAGATCATGGAAGATAACTTTCATAGGACATTGATATGTTGTGCCTGCATTCTTAAGACCAAAAGGCATGACATTATAGAAAAATGTGCCCCAAGGTGTAGTAAAGGTAGTCTTGTGTTGATCTTCAGAGGAAATCTTAATATGATTATAACCCAAAAAACAATCCATGAGGGATAGCATTTTGTGTCCAGCAGTGAGATCAACCAGCATGACAATATTTGGCAAAGAGAAGTCGTCCTTAGGGTAGGCCTTATTGAGATATCAGAAATCTTTACAAATCCTGATACTTCCATTCGGTTTGGCGATAGGTACAATGTTGGATATCCAATCTGAATAGTCAACAGGTCTAATGAATCTAGCTTCTAGCAATTTCTCCAACTCTTTCTTGACTAGTAGGGCTACTTGAGGATGCATTTTTTGTAGCTTTTGTTTGACGGGATTGGCATTTGGATGAACATCCTAATGATGTACAACTAAAGCTGGGTCTAGGCCTGGCATATCTGAATAGGCCCATGCAAAATTAATGATGTCATCTTTAAGAAGCTGAATAATGGTGGATTACTCCTCTTCAGATAAGGATTTAGCTACGTAAGTGATCTTAGGACCTTCTTCTATCCCTAAATTGACTTCTTGTGTTTCCTCAATAAGAATGGAAGATCTTTCAGACAAGTAAGTTCCTACAAGGGGAAGATGAACGTCCCCATCCTCCAGTGCCTCATTGAGGTTTTCACTATCGAATATACCCTTTGTTTTTACTTTTTCCTAGTCAAAAAGTGCCTCAGGGAGGTTTTCACTTGATGACCCATTTTGATTTTGTTTCTTTTTACTTTTGTGGTTAGGGCACTCATCTTCCCCCAATCCCATAAGATTTATGTAAGCATCCACTAAAGGAAATGTGTCAACGGGTGTGCTACTACATAGGTCCCAATCAATAAGGTCGGGGTGGCAAAGGGAAAGGTCAATAGTGCAGATGGATAGGCAATCGAACATGGAAGAGAGATCTAGGTCATTGTACGTGAGTATGATGGACTCCTCGTCAAGTATGGCTTCAAGGAGACTGCCATCTACACCAACATTATTAGAAGTACTAGTTGATACTATAGGACCCTTCTGTTTCATGGCATAGCCTAGGCCTATTCTTCTAGGTCGCATAGATGGTTCTATAGGCTGGCATCATCCTTGTTCTTCTATACCAAGCCCACCGCTTGGTAATTTTACTTGTCAGACAACTTCAACGCTTGGGAATAAGTCTCCTGGAAATACTCCATGAGAGGGGGTGATGGCTCAGGTTCTTCATGGTAAACCCATTGGCTGATATCATCTTCCATTTGATCTCGAAGAGTACCCAAATATTTGAATGTTGTTGAGCCCATGTTATTGGAAGTGAGTGTGAACGTCTTTTCTTCTACATTTGGTGATGACTAAGAAGGTTGACCAAATGAGCGAGGAGAGGGTGGCATTGTGGCCACATTAAGTGCAATTTGCATTTCGTATTCCCCACAACCCTTGTCAATGATCTTGACCTTAGTGATGGTGGAGTCAGAAGTGGTGGACTTAGTGGATGTGGTATTGGCGGATGGATGGGACGAATTGGATGATGATGTCTGAGGTGCCCCCATTTCGACTCTAGGACAATAATGGGAATGGGGGAAGGAAGCTTCTAAGGCGTGGAAATACTCAAATGGTTGAGGATCAGCTTGTATGGTTACTTCCATTCCTTGAAAAGGAAACTTTAGAGATTGGTGATAGGTGGATGGAACAACTTGCATGGAATGAATCCATGGACGACCAAGGAGGAGATTATATGGGAGATCAAGATCAAGAACATGGCACATGGTGTACTACACAATGGGGTCAACCTGAATTGGAAGGAAAATAGTGCCTTCAGAATCTCTCTCGACATTATCGTAGGCCTTTATAGTAATGACTTGATTGTTTAAGTTAGCTGAGGTGTATCCCACCTGTTATATAAACTTTAACGTACACAAATTGAGGGTAAATCCATTGTCTATCAAGACCCTTTTTACCTTATGTCGGGGTACGAGGACTTCAATATGGATAAGAGGATTATGGTCGGGGTTGATGGCAGGTATGTCATTTTGATTGAAACCTAACTGATAAGATGAAGACAAGTGTCCCACTAAATCTTGGAACTGGGCGGGATCTATATCATTTGGTACTTGGGTATCCTGTAAGGCCTTGGTGAGGAATTCTTGGTGTATAGGAGAAGACTTAAGAAAATCCAAGATGGATATTTGGGCTGGTGTCTTTCCTAGATGATCAAGAACATTTTACTGTGAGCTTATAGGATCCTATTGGGTTGACGTTGAAGGACCATGGACTGAAATGTGGATGCGGTGAGTCGTAACAACACACTGAGGATCTTTTCCTTTGACGCTAATCATGGAGATGCTAGGCTCTACTTGATTGATGCACATAACTATTTTGTCATAGTTATAAGGTACCCTATTGTAGTTGAAGCTGTTAGCGTTGCTTTTTTGACCATTGTTGTTGCTTGTCCCTGGATTAGCATTAGAGGTACTAGCTCCTTGGTTATGATTAGGGAATGCGTTTTGATATATCTGTAATTGAGCATTGGATGAGGATGACCGATTGGTATCTACTTGTATATCCCCACAATCAATAAGATCTTGGACATATTTATTGAGTCCTTGACATGTGTTGAGGGAATGACCCTTGATTTTGTGAAATTCACAATACTCATTTTCTCTGTACCAGGCAGGCTTTGGCTTGGATTCATCGAAGGGCTTTGTCACTGGATATGAAATTGGGTAGTTAGCTTGTAAAAGCCTATTAAATACGACACTTAGGGGCTCTCCTAAAGGAGTGAAAGAGCCTTTATTATTGCCCTTACTATTGCCTTGATTTCTTTGATTGTGTTGATTATTTTGATTGTTTTGATTGGGTTGCTGGGGACGACGAGGTGCGGCTTGTGGCATAGATATGGGGTTCGACATTGGTTGCGATGGTGGAGTGTATTGAGGTCACTGTGAGGTTTTCACTATCTGAACATGCTTGGTATCCATGACACCATCATTAACTGCATTTTTGTTCTTGTTCCAGTAGCAGGATTTGTCTCCAAATTGTTTCTCTTTATCTAGGTTATAGACTCTAACTTGCCCTTTGGTGATGAGAGCTCTCTCAATAGTGGGACCCTTTTTAATAACCTTTGCAAAGGTTGAGACATAGTGAATATTAAGATTATGTCTCATATCTAGATGAGCGTTGGCTAAAAACAAAGTCATAAGGTCCTTCTCACTAAGCGAAGACTTCATGCAGCTAGCCAAGGCAAGTCACCTCTGTTAGTAGTTGGAAAAAGTTTCACCCTCACGTTGAGATTCTTTCAGAAGATCTAGTGTATCAATATCTTTCTCCAAATTGAAAGAGAAGTGGGTGATGAAATTTTCTGAAAGATCGGCGAAAGAAGAGATCAACCCCTTTTGAAGACCCATAAACCAGTCTAGAGCTGCCCCGCTGAACTCCTGGGAAACAAATGCAGGAGATAATTGTCTTTGTGGAGGACTTCTTGGAAATGTGAATAAAACTCTTGGAGATGCCTATTGGGATCTTTCATTCCTTTATACTTGTCAAATTTGGGCATTTTGAAATGCTTAGGTAAAGGAACGAGTGAAATTGAGGGGTCGAATGGATAAGGACAAATGTCCTCAAATTTGAAAGAATTTTTAGAATTTCCTATTTGTAGGTCTTTTAATGTGACCTTCATTTCTTCCAGCTCCTTATTAATTGGGGTGGATGAAGATGGATAGGATGAATTGGATTGATTGTAGGGATCATAGTGTGGGTAAGATGTGGATGAAGCGGATTTAGTTTGATCGTAAGGTGGCAGAGGTGTATATGATGGGTTCGAATGGTATTGATTGGTATATGCAAGTTGTGATGATGGATTGGTGTAATGCTGATGATAAGATGGTAGATTTTCATGATAAGATGGACCCCCTTGTTGGTATAACGAAGGTGCTTGATAGTATGAAGCAGAAGCACCTTGTTGATATGATAGAAGTGCTTGATAGTATGAAGCTGAAACACCTTGTTGATATGGCGGGTATTGTTGTGATGGCCTCTACTGCGAAGCGTAGTATGGATTAGATTGGTAATTATAGGCGGTATATTGTTGCGCTGCATGCGGAGGCTGCTGCATATTGGGTCGCTGATGGGAAATGACTTGCTATGGAACATGATGGGTATATCAAGGATTAGGATTCGACGTAGGATGTTGTAGGTAGAATGTGCTTTGGGGATGGTATAGGTATTGCGCTATGTTACCAAGAATGGAATGATGAGATTGTTGAGGCTGCACTTGGATTTGTGGCTGAGGTGGGTGATATGAGGGTTGAGTGGGATTTTGAGGCTGTTGAGTGATTTGAGGTTGGTGAGTGGCTCGAGGCTGGTTGACAGGTGGATTTTGTCGAGATAACTGTTGAATGGTAGGACCTTGAGGCTGATGAGGGAGTTGTGATGGGTTACCCTACGGTGGATGCGAGGGTGGCTATTTTTGTGCAGGCATGGGGATATTTTTCTATAGTAGTTGTTGCTGGATTGGCTGAGACTGGATTGGAGTATGTTGGGACGTTTCCTGTGGCATTTGTTGAGGATTACCTTGCGGGGGTTAAGAGGATGGGATGTTACCTTGAGGTGGTTGTTGAGGAATAAATGGAGGTGGCTGTTGATTAGGAGGCATCCATTCTGGAAGTGGCGACAATTGGGCGAAAGGATTAGGATTAATGGGAGGTTGTCCAACTTGGATCAATAGTGGGGTCTGACCTTGTGGGACGTTCTAAGATGGTGGCAGAGGAAGGTTTTGTGGCATACCGAAAGAAAGGGGGTCGTTCAAATCCGGTGGAGGTCTCAGAACCATGATCAGAGCCTAGGGTTGTGGTTCTTGATAGAGTACAACATTACCAAACCCTGGTTGGTACCAATTGTCGATGGGAGGACCCCCATGCACATAATTATTCCCTGGGGGATTTTGTGATGCTTGAGGGTCATGAGGCGCAAGGGGTGTCGGAAGTGGCGTATTGATGAACTTTGATAGCTCCAATCTAGATTGTGGCTTGATTTATTTTAAGAGTAAGGTGATGAAGATTTTATCCCCACACTCATTGAGGAGATGATATTTCATCTTAAGATTGACAAGATTATTAAGATATTCATCCACCATGACTTTGGGCTGATTAACCATGCTTTCATCAACTGAAGGCGATGTGGTTTGGACCTCACTATTAGATTGCGATGAGCCTCCGTTGTGGGGATCTTGAGTTACATTGTTGGGATCTTGAGGAATATTGGGATCAGACACCTATGCCAGCTTGGATAAAAACTTCCAAAACAAAGTTCAGGGGATTCAGGTTGATAAACCAATGATGGATATGCAATCTAAGGATGATATTAGATGATTTGATGGATGGAACGATGATCTATGGAAAGTGCAAATGGACGAGAACACTCATTACAAAAAGATGGATGATGATAATTTGCTTGATTGGAGGGATCAAATCCACCCAAAATAATAATCAGGATTTCCCAAAATAGCAGATTCTCCCAAACAGAAAAGTAGGATCGCCCCTAGGAGTAGGTTCGCCCAAGAAGGAGAGCAGAATCGCCCAAAACAATACTCAGAATCGCCCAAAATAGTAGATTCACCTAAAATAGCAAGAAAATTCGCCCCTTTTAGAAGATTCACCTGAACAGTAGGCATATTCGCCCAAACAAAAGGAAAGTTCACCCAAACAGTAGGGCAGGATCGCCCTTGGGAGCAGATTCGCATAAAACAACAAGAAGATTCACCCAAACAACAATCAGATTTGTCTAAACGGGCGGGTTTGACTCTCAAAAACTATGTAACGGGGTAATAAGCTTAACTAGACAGAATCAAATGATAACTTGGACAGAGAAAAAACACCAAATGGACCCAAAAAAAGACTCGAAATGGGGAATGGACTCCTAAACAAACTCAAATGAGAACCCAAAATGGGGAATGGGGTCATGAACGGGGCTGAAGAAAGACTCAAAATGGAGAATGGTATTGCGAACGAACGAAGACTTAGAATGAAAAACGGTACCACGAACGAGACTGAATGGAGACTTAGAATGGGAAACAAACTCTTAAGTGAACTCAAATGGGAACCCGAAACGGGGAATGGGGTCACAAACGGGATTGAACAGAAACTCAGAACGGAGAACAGTATCGTGAACGGGGCCGAACGGAGACTCAGCTTGGAGAACGGTATGATAAACAAGGAAAACAAAGGCCTGGATAGACCTAAAGGGACTCAGAATGACAAACAGGACCACAAACGGTACTGAACGAAGACTTAGAATAGAGAACGGGATCACGAACGAGATAGGAATAGAGAGCAGAATCACCCCTGTACCAAGCAAGATTGCCCAAACTATAAAGCAGAATCGCCCCTTTTAGCAGATTCGCTGAAGCAGAGGTGCAAAATCGCCCCTCTAAGTAGATTAGCCTAACTTTGAAGGCATGTTTGCACAAACAGTTGGGAAGAATCACACTTAGAAGTAGATTTGCCCAAGCAGAGGTGCAAAATTGCGCCTGTAAGAAAATTAACCTAACTATGAAGGCAGGTTCACCCAATCAGCTGGGCATAATCACCCCTAGAAGCAAATTCACCCAAGCAAGAGGGCATAATCACCTCTGTAAGGGACCGACTGTGACAAAGGATTGAAAGAAAGCACACCAAACAACAAACAAGAGGCTGGACTAACTCAACTAAAAGCACTGGTATAGCACAAAGAAGACAGTCTAAGCAACATAGTCCTAAAATTAGTGAAACGAGCTTGCAAACTCGATGTAGGCTCACCACCTTGGGAAAACAACCCAAGGTTAATAATTCTTGATACTAGGGTGATTCTTTGGATCACCCTTTCTCGTGAAGGCGGATAACTAGCGTTCCAACGACCACGAGCTCACCTTCACGCTCTCACTCGAGGACTATCATAGTCCACCACGAGGGTTTTTATCTCAACCTAAGGGAGTACGTGGTGAGTAGCTTCGGGGTGCCATACACAATCCCTATACTACACCAAGTCACGGCTAAACACAAGTCTCTATCTAGGGTGAACAAGGCTATCTAAGGAGTCCCTGATATACGCATGGTAGGTGGGGCACAACCGTGAACACTAGCCCATCACAAGCATGAGTTCAGAGCCCCAACGAGGTACTGGAAACTTGGACCAACTCTTCACGTCTTATCTAGGTGTCATCCTAGCTTCGACGCTTCGCCAAACACGATGTGATTGGATTGAGGTATAAATTTTGCTCTCCCACTTTATATACCCCACCGATAACACGTGGTTGGGATTGTCCCCCAGGTGATGAAATCCCAGGCAGGACCCGCTAAGGGAAGAAGACACTAGACGTCTCAGTTGGTCCCCAGGCTGGCACAAAGCGCAAGGGGAGAACCAAGACGTGCTATGATTTCTTGTCACCCAGGATCACCAAATGACACAAGGGGAGTGGATACGTCAACAACCCACTCACAAGCACAACAAACAATTGTAAATTGACCCTCTAATTAAACTACGTGTGCCTAACTAGTATGTAAAAGAACAAACAAACTAACTATGTTCTTCGATCGATCGTCCTGCAAGAAAAGCATTAGTAATCTCAGATCGCTGGTCATGGACAAAATGAAAAGCAGTTGCACCAAATGTTAGCCAAATCTAAACACACTCACAAACGAGATGAGTTAGCGGATCGGTAGATAAAATCGAGACCAAACGATGTCAAAAATAATAGAAATAGGTCTTAGATTTACCTCAGATTTGCCTCTGTGTACTATAGATTCACCCCTGCAGGAAGGCAGATTCGCCTATGTGAGCAGATTTTCCCCTGTAGGAAGGCAGATTCGCCCCTTTGGGCAGTTTTGCCTTTGTAACTGCAAATTTGAACCTACAAAAGTGAAACAACAGAGGATGTGAAAGAAAAGACCCATGACATGGGTCCCACTGGGCATGCCAAAAATGTGTGTAGGTGTTTTATCTAAAGCCTAAAATGCAAAACCAAAAGAAATACAAACAAATAAAACACAAATAACACCTCACGATTAGGCCTAAGTTGAACGTGAACAAATGCAAGAAAAGAACGATATTACCTTGCCTAAGTTGATCTGTTGGTTGGCCTTGTTGATCGATCGATTTTGTGTGCTCCTTCAACGACAAATGACACAAAAATGGATGCAAAATGGAGTAGAGGTGATGAGGAATGCAATGATGCAAGTGGGTATTTTGACAAGTGTTGTATGTGGATGCAATGAGAACTTGAAAGTTGCAACAATGGAGAATGAATGAAAGTGCTAAGTTGAAATTTATGTTGCTTGAGTGTTGAATGAATCCCAAAATGAGGGAAAATTCTCTAATTTTAGGAGAAAAGCCTCTAAAGAATCAATGGCCAAGATGTAGCCACCTTAGACAAGATCAAGGGCCAAGGTGAGTTGAGAACTCACAAGCTCTCACATCTTGACATGGGGCAGATGATGTGGCCAAGAGGACATGAGGTGGAGGTACTTTCTCGTACCTTGGGATTAGACAAGATCTCCTCATAAAGGAGGTCCTTGTCCCTATGTGGGTGATGTGACCTTTGAGGAATTAAAAATTCCTAAAAGTCCTTGGAGGAATAAAAGTGAATTTAAAATTCACCTTGGGAAGGGGTTGCCTTCTCCAAAAAGAGAAGCATTTAATGAAAGAGTTGATTTGTGAAATGCTATAAATAGCATGAGGATTAGGTTGACCTAATCAAGTTATTAGGTTGTGCAAACAAGGGATTAGGTGGCTAATGGAGGATTAAGGCAAGTGGGTTATGATGGAGGATGTGACATTTATCCCAATTAAGGGTGTGTACATCCATAATCATAGATTAATTAGATAATCCAGATTAAGGATGGGTTATGGAGGATGGGACAAGGAGAGGGAAAATAGTGAATTTAAAATTAGTTTAAATTCATAAAGGTTAAATGACTAAATTAAATAAATGAGAGTATTTATTTATTTTAGAGAGGAAATGGCTAATGGTAAAGTATTTAATTGAATTAAATACCTTAGGAATGTTAGGGAAAAGGGGAACATTAATTAAATAAATGATTTAATTAACCTTGATGAAGAAGATGAAATGGATGGATGAAAGGGATGAATTTGACCTTTTGTGAGAGGTCAAATTTGGATGTCTACAAACTATGCACCAAGTCAGTCAATTGGATTAAGCATATACTATAGAGGCAAACTAATGTGTTATGGACTTGGTAAATTTTACACAATTCAGAGGTGTGCCAAGTTGAACAGTCCTCTTGACATTGGAAGCCTACATTATATTATCAACGAAGGTTTGTAAACTTATGATGGTACTCCACTATATGCGTCATCACATGCTCATGTTAACCTAAATTACTCTACACAAACTTATTCAAACTATTCTACCTTACTGGAATTTGACGAAATTTCAAAAGCAATGAAAATAGTTATAGAACCTAATGGCTACGGGTACCTATAGCATAAGTTGTGGGTGTCTACTAAAAATGAACAAGTGCAAAATTAATCTAAAACTGTTCAAAACAATAAAGTAACCAATTCTAAGCTCCAGAGTACTATGATCTATCCATTATATCTTTGTTCATGAACAACTACAATTTTAACTAACCATAAACTATTTTACTTGCGATGCACGTGTAAGATAAAGAAAATAAAATTAATGGAAATCCATAGATAAACAAATAGATGAATGAAGTGAATAACAATACCTGAGTGGATAGCTCAGAAGGTTGCCTCACTTAACTAAAAACCAAATCTAACTTAGATTCTCACGCATCCATGCATCATAAAACTCCATTCATTGCATAACACTAGATATTAAATAGAATCCTTCTTGAAAATTTTATTCCATAATATCATTGTAACAACATGTCTTTGAATAACTGGATAACTGGAAAAACTACCAACTGATAATAGCTTGTATTAATCAACTAACTGATCAATGAACTCATCCCCTGGCTTTATACAAAACAGGGAGAGTCTTATTCAAAATACTAACTAACTAACTAACTAAGTATATGCAATCATAAATCCCATTCCTAGATACGAGAAAGTGGAATAATGATTGACTTATTCATCTAACTGAAAAAGGAAAAAGATACCTATTCAAATAAGGACAACTTGCATGTGAAACACATAGGCAAATATCCAACATTCAAGAACATATATCTTCCAACTTTTATTCCTTCCATAATGACCACACTCAGCTCCACAACTTCTTGAACTTGAACGACTTGAACTTCATTAATCCCCTATTCTACCACTTTGGTACTCGCTACAAATACTCTATCCTTGCTACCATGTGCTGAGCTACAAAGAGATTAATCCATACACATACATATGCAACTAACCACCATAATTAAATCACAATATTCCATTCATATACATACATACATACATATATATATTCATATTTAAACCATGCAATGCTACAAATATTTTCACCATATTTCATTTCCACAAAATGGGTTCAAGGTTGCAAGGTATGTATGAAAGGATAACATATTATGGAAGTATTGTCCAAAAGATACTTTAAAAACATAGGTAAAGTATCTTAAAAGTATATGAAAAGCAACAAAAAATTACTAATAACCAGACCCATCATATACAAGCATGAGGAACTAGTCTTCTTTCATTTGTCTTTATTTATGAAAGATTGAGATTTGAATGCTTTATTTGATCTGCTTGAGATTACTTGCATTAGGGAATCATAGTATTTTCTTTAGAAAGGGAAAATAAGATGTTTTATGATATCTATGAAAGTGCTTGTACTCACTCTGTAATAGGAGGAATTGTTTGTCATTAGTATAAGTATACTGGATATGATTAAGCAAGGATAGCTTATGGGTTATTCATAGCTAAGTTATTTGATTATATTAGATATCTTATTAAGTTACACCTAGGGTTTGATTATCCTTTGAAGGGAGGGTAACTTGTATTTATGCTTTATGAGTAGATATACCATTACGTTGTGGGAAAAGGGAATAGGTTGTCTCTAGGGTTAAAGACTACCCATTGAAGGAAAAACCTATGCATAAAATATAGTGGCCTTAAGTCAAATCTAGCTTGAGTAGTGTATGTGAGTAGGATGGCTATCACTTGAAGTACTGGGTGAGAACACTTTGGCAAAAGTAGTGTGATTGCCTTTGGATCCACTGTCAATTCATTGTGATCCATTTATATGCATTTTAGTCCTAGATTGTGGGATTACAAGTTCTAGTCATGTAGGACACAACACTAAGCTCAGATTGGTTGTCGTTATGAGGTTACTCTACCAATCTCTTCATTGAAGGGTAGGGCCATCTATCAAATGATAGATGTGTAGGGGACTGCATATAAGTTTGTGGTTGATAGAAAATTTCTTGAGTGATGCTTCTCCTCCTCAAAAGGTGACAAGAAGACCAAGATTTGAAAGGATGTTCCTAAACTATCTATATCTATTTCTTTGAAGCTCAGTTGAGCTATGTATGTACTTTGTACACATTATTTGGAATATTGTAATTTATGAAATTTTATATTGGAATGAAATCATTGTTGATTATTGTTATGACATCTATGTTTGTTTGTTCTCAATAAAATAAAGAATTTTTTTATGGCAATGGTTAAGTTACATATTTTGTTTACTTGCAAAGTGAAAACTTAGGAAAATTTACTTTAGTGAACTGTTGGCATGTTAAAATATATAATATTGTATGTACAATTATCTTAGCTTTTAATAGATAAAATTAATTATATTATATATAATATTGAACTCCTTGTTAATGAGGTTGAAGGAGTTGATTCTTTACTATCAAGAATATAAGTGCGATTAGAAATCCCCTTAAAGGTTGCTATAAGATGAATTTTGATGAAGCTTCCAAATATTATCTAGGAGCTTCTATAGTTGGATGTATAATAAGAAAAAAAAGAAGAGAAAATGATCAAAATATCTTCAAAAATATTAAAAGAGGGAACTAACAATAAGCAGAGGTCCAAGCCCTCATTCCAAGCTTACATATTTACAAGATTTATGGTTATAAAAATGTAGAAATCAAAAGGGACTCTAAGATAATAGTGAATGTTATAAAATAAAAGTCTTAAAATTTTAAAATTAATAATATCCAACAAATCTTGCCACTCTTGGAATCATTGGAGAAATACAATATTCAACATATTTTCTTATTAATTAATGAAGACGCAAATATTCATACCAATTTTACAATTGAAATGATTGAAGAAAGTGTGATTAATGTAAAAGCTAAATTATGGCCGAATGATTTGATTAAAAGGAAAAAATAGGTTTTAAAGGGGCCCCGAAACCCTTTACAACATCAGAAACAAAATGCTACACGAAAGGATATTCTAAAAAACCACCAGCAACAACCCAACAACCAAAAAACATAACAAAGCAGATGTTGATCTAAAAATAAGACAAGAAGCTTCCATCAACACCCAACAACCACTAAACAATAAAATAACCTAAAAGAAACCTACAACCAGTAGGGAAAAAAAAGCAACAAAGAAAAAGACTAGTTCAGGCCTCTCAAAGTATTGGCCACATCTATCTGCTGGTTCCTATGCTTTTCAACCATATCTAGCAACTCCTTCTTCTCAACATCAAATGATTTCTTCCAATCAGCCGACCCTCTAACAATAGGTCCTTTTTCATCATCCTTAGCAACTTTCTTACCTTTTCCCTTTATCACACACTCTTTCTCCATCAGTTCAGAGAAATAAACCTGGTCCTCTCTAAGCTCACTGATTTTTTTGAAAAGGACTTCTAAAGAGTCTGCGTTGTTCTTTATAGAGATATGACATGCCTACAAATTTTTTTTGATATCCGCATTTATACCTAAAACCTTGGCTTCTAGATCAAACAATATTTCATCACAAAGAGATTTAAAGTCATGATAAGAACCTTCAAGGTCCACCATTCTAGCAATAAGAATTTATAGCACCGAACCTTTTGGAACATTCTTCAGATTATCCTTTAAACCTCTGATTTTAATGTTAATCTTATTGAACTCATGAAGGGACCACTTAGCTAATTTAAAGGTACCAGTGGCCCTAGCTCTATCCATATCCAAAAAAATATACATGGAGGTAGCATCATCATCAAGATAAGAAAATTCCTCAGATAGAGGATCTACCTTCAAAGGCTCTTGTTTGGCTTCTTTATTTTTTGCATCCTCCTCCCGATTCCTATTCTCCTTGTCCTCATCATCCTTGGGCAAGTCCTACGGAGGAGAATCCACAATGGTCACCATATTATCACTAGCATCATTATCCTCACCAACCTCATTGGGGTCCTTGGTTGGAAACTCCAAGGCCTTGTTCTTCAGGTTAGCAATACACGTCGATAGCCTCCTCGATTTATCGACCACATCCACATCTTTGTACTGTGTCCCCACCTCACAACCACCACCAACAACATCTCTACCAACAACCACCTCCACAGACTTGGGAGAGGGATCATCCATCCCCACCTCTGTGTCATCACTCCCAAAAAGGGCAATATTTTTAGCTGGCCTATTACTCTTACCACCAACCACCTTCCTTTTCTTTGAAGACGTAGCCACAGTGGTAGGAGAAATACCCTCCTCTTTTTTCCATTCCTCCTCCTCATTTGAAGAGGACTCCGACCCCGATGACCTAGACTCATCACTTAAAGTCTTCTCCTTGCCCTTAATGGCAGGAGCAGGGAGGAGAGTCTTGGCATGTTCCATGATCAATAAAATAAGCCCTTCGTGGAGGATGGGGGCCTTCCTATTCTTTAGGTGTGCATACACCGAAACCTCCAAAGACAATAACGAAAAGAAAGGAAACGAAATAAATAGACCATGTCTGAAATGGTTGAGGAGAGTAAAATTATGTCTAAGGATAACCCTAAACCTCCCTTCTAGAGTCACATAATGCATCAACACCTTAGCAACTTTCACCCAAATTTTCTTGAAGTTCTCTTATATCCCCAACTCTCCAATTTAATTAATTGCTTCCTCTCATCATCTTTGAAAAACTAAGTCATTGCCTCTTCATTTCTCTTTTTATCCTTGAAGAAATTTTAGCTAATTGTCGGCATCCCAGTTGCCATGACAACCAAATAATCATTCACCTCCACTTCCAGAACTTTAACTCTAAGCCTTTGGTTGTGCTAGAAAGAAAAAAATTGTGTCGAGGCATTGGGGTCATGCCCGTGCAGTCTCTCCAAAAATGGAGTAAAGTTACCATGGCACATAATATTCTGGAGTTTCTCCTTTCACCGAATGTCCCCACAAGAATGCGGCTCAATTATGCTCCTATCACCACCCATGGCTATGGACATATGACTCGCAAAACTCTTGCAAAAAACACACAACTAAAGGCCAAAAAGCAACAAGACACCCACAAAGCGTGTGAAATGGAGGAAGGTACTAGACCATAAATGCTGCAATACATCAGTTCACGCCATCATTCCTCAATAAACTCCTGGTTTCCTTGGGAAGGATCGATCCCTCCTCCCACAAACAAAATTCATTTAAATTGACCTCGTTGGAAAAAAAATCTGTCAATGAGTTTCCTTCTTGATAAACATGAGAGATGTGAATCTCATCACAAGATTGTAACATAATAATCATATCCTTAATGAGCTGGTCAACATTTCAACTCGGAGTATGAGTGCCACACAGATAGTTAATAATGTTCAAAGAGTCTCCTTCCACCCATATTTTGGAGTACCCTTTGCTGATAGAATACTTAACACTTATGAATGTAGCCTCCGCCTCCACATGATGATTGTTCTAAGTTCCCAACAGGAGTGCCACCGTGCCAAGGATTCCACCTACATCATTTCTTAATACCCCCCACAACCTATAGGCCCGAGATTCCCCTTCATTTCCCCATCAAAGTTAACTTTAACCCCAACCAAAGGGAGGAGGCTTCCATCTAGTATTCAATCTCGTAGCTAATCTTGACTTAGGATTCAAAATAGGAATTAAGATAATCTTCTATTTAGAATTCACCAGCATATCATAACCAACAAGGCAAGTAGAAGGGGCACACAGAGCAGAATTAGAATGAATCAGAGCAAAATTCTCCATAACGGACCACCTGATTTTGATGAAAAGACTATCAACTTTGAGTTTAGAATCCAAAAAAATCTTGTTATTTCTTTCTTTCCATAATCCCCAAGCTATATGCGGGACCATAAGGTCCCAAATCCACCTCAAAATAGAGGAAGAAGAAGGGAAAAACCATTGATCACAAAACTTAGCAAGACACTCTGAAAAAACCCAACCAATATCCCAGAGCCTAAGAAATTTACTCCAAAGAGAAAAATAATAATCACACTCAAGGAGAATATGGAAAGCACTCTCACCATCAACTTCACAAAGAACACATCTATTAGGGATCGCAAACCCCCTCTTACAAAGGTTGTCTTGCGTCAAGACTTTACCTTGCATAAGAAAATAGAAGAAGACATTTACCTTGGGAATTAGATTCTTATTCCATAACATCCCCCAAAAATGGAGAGAGGCGGGGGCATCCAAAGAACTCAAGAGAGCAAAAGCCACTGAAAAATTGCCACTAGCACAAGGTGCCCAAATAACTCTATCCAATCTAGGAAAAGAGGGGATCTAGACCCTACATAAGAAGTCCTTCAGAACCTTTAAAGAAGGGTCCCAAACCTCAAAATTCTTCTACTCCCCATTCTCAAAATAATCAGCCACCTTAATTCCAAAAAAGCGTTTACACAAGGGGGCAATTGGGGGAGCCCAAGGGAGACAAATAAGGGGGTAGGCCCCACACCAAGAATCTTCCTAGAATAGAATACTAACACCACCGCCCAACAACCACTTAACGCCTCTAGCAATCAAGTCCTTGCACAACATAATATTCTTCCAAAAAAATGAACTAGACGTAATCTCCTCCGAGGACAACATATTCCAAGGTCTTTCGAAACCATACAAATACTTATTACCAACCAAAGGGGCCCACCCAACATCCCCATTTAGGACCATCCAAACATTTTTGGACAACAAAGCCTTATTAAAAGATTTCAAATTTCTAATACCAAGACCCCCCCACTTCTTCAGTCTACACACCGACTCCCAGGCCACAAGAGGAATTTTGGCTTTAGTCTCAACCCCTGACCAAAGAAACCTTCTCATAATATGCTCGATTTTATCTTCAAACTTAGTAGGAATCTTGAACAGACTAATAGCGTACAGAGGCAAATTCTAAAGAGTGGAAGAGATAAGCTAAATTTTACCAGCCTGATTGAGAAGCACACCTTTCCAACGAGCTAACTTCCCACTGAATTTATCCAGCAAACCCAACTAGAAGGAGTCCAAAATCTTGGAGATACACAAAGGGATCCCCAGATAAGAAGACGGGAAATCACCTCTATTGCAAGACAAAATTCTAGCAAGCTTAAGCTACAAAGCTTCTGGAGTATTGAGGAAGAGGATCCGACTCTTAGGTAAGTTGATCCTCTGACCAAAAGCCTTCTCCTAGTCATCCAACAACAACTTAACAACTCTAACTTCATTATGGCCAAATGTTAAACTAAAGCTCAATAAAAAATAATGAATGAGATGAATTTAAATTAACATCATGAAATTTATTAAAACAATGACAATTCAAAAATTTGAAGGATTTGAAGGATTTTGCTATTTTATTTTAAAGATCTTGTTTATACCATCTATGTTTTTTTTCTTAAATGGGGGCTACGAACAAGGCAAATAGATCCAACATATATAAGGATGAAATAGAAATCATATATTGTTTTTTAAGGCAAGGCACATTCCTAAGAATTTTTTTACAACTCTTTAATCCTAATGGACACACTTGTACATTTGGTGTGTGGTCAAAGACATTTAAATTGAAGTGGTTTTCTTCTATATACAATATAATGGATGTTGGGAGAGGAATTGATGGAAACTAATCACCATTATAGGATTAATACAAACATTTTGACAATGTTCTTGGCTACTGTTATGGACCTTGATAAACGTAAGAAAATGGTATAAAATATGATTAGAGACTAGTTCCTAAGAGGTCTGGATGAAGTCTTTATTTTTTGTGCAAGGAGCGAGATTACCTCCCTTGAACATTATTTTCTTGAAAAATAATGGTGTTGTCAACAACCCTTAGCAACCTCTCATTGAAACAACATTTCTATAGTAGAGAAGGAAAAAAAGGCATCCAAAGGTGTAGACTTCCTAAATCAAGCATTGGGTATGGTAACAATTGATGGTTTTCTTGGATTAATACACTTATTTTTTAAAGCTCTAAGGATGAAGATAATATGTAGTTTAAAATACATAAAGTGATAACATAAGATAATAAAGATAATGATAGAGAAATATTAGAGGTTGGAGGATTATATTACATCTAAGTTGTTATAGGTTTTTTATAAACTTGCTCTATTTTCTATGAAGATTTTGTCAAAACTCAAAACTAATGTAAAAATTGAAACATGTATTTTTTATTATATATATTAAAAAACAATGTCTAATACCATAATTTACTTATATATATAATAATATTATTAAGTAATATAACTTTCATTTATTATATAAATATTATTACTTACATATATGTATTACCTTTTATTTAAGATTTCTTTAATAATTAAATAATATTATTAATATTATATAACCTATATATAAATGATGTATAAATGGATTTTTCTTTTTCCTCATATAATTCTTAACTATTAACAAATTAGAGACAAAATTTGGGTAGCTTGATGAACAATCAGTTTCAAAAAGTAAATAGGAAATTGGTTACATGGTTCCCTCCAATATAAGGTTTTATTGAGCTTAATTTTGATGGAGCGGCTAAGGGAAACCCAGGCCCATTTGGTGTTGGTTGTGTTCTCTAGGATCAATCAAGTCATGTTATAAAATTTTTGTCTTTAAAACTTCTAGATGGAACAAATAACTTGACTGAAGCTTAAGCTCTCCTCCTTGACTTGAAGCTAGTAGTTAGCTTAAACATATCCAATCTAATTATTGAAGGTGAATCACTCAATATTATAAATACATGCAAGAAAAAAGAAGCTTCAAACTAGAAAATAAAATATGTTCTTCAAGATGTTTGGAAAACACTATCTCATTTCTCAAATGATCAAATTCTCACTTCTATCGTGAAGCAAACAAAGAAACATTCTATCTTGCTTGAATGGCTTGCAACTTTCAAAATGGTCCCAAAATGTCCTTCCATGCAAAATTAATTAGTATAGTGGAGGTGATATAAATCCTTCAAAAGGATTCATTACCAACTAGCTAATTTTCCTAATGGTTTATTTTATTTTGCAAGTTATATGTCTTCAATCTCCCTCGAAGATTGTTGCGGATGACATAATTTTTGTGCATGGTTTAGTTGGTTTGTGTGTGTGGAGATGATGTTGTGCCATTTCCAAATGTGTGTTCATCAATAAATCTTGCCTCGCTTCCATTTGGAAATGACATTTCATTTCAGTTGTCTTGCTTTCCTAGTGTGTGCTCCACATTATGATTCAAGATGGAAACTACCTCTCTCAACTATAGAATTGCTATCCCACACCTCAAATCTGAATACCTTGAATCTAGAGTGATCACTTCCAACATGCTAAAGTTTTATTTTGTGGTTGTCTTTGGAAGGGTAGGGAGCGCTTGATGCATGTGCTAATTGGTGAAGAACTACTCCAAACATCTTCCACGTGCTTGCTCTTCCTTTCCAAAGTTGTCTCGTGTTTCCTCTCCAATGCCATTGATCTTCTTAAATATTATGCTTAGGTGGGCCAATTGGTGATGGGTTATCTCCAAGAATCTCTTCTTTTGGGCAATTAGAGTCTAAAAAATAGAATTGGAGGTACTCTTTGTGATCAAATTATAGAGGTTTACAGGGCTCTAATTTGTCTCATGAACCATGCCACACACCCTCGTACTAAGCCAGTTGCATAGAAGATGATTGAAGTTGGTTCCTTAGCTTCCAAAGGTTAATAAGATATAAATTCCAATTTTTGGGTTTGAATTTTGGTGTCAACTCGTACACTCTACTTGGTGCTTCCCATTTGGGCTCTATGACTTCATAATTTAATATAAATATTATGTACTTTTCATAGTGCTATTAAATTACTGCAGATTGGGGCCATTTTGTTCCATGTTAGGCCCTTGTTCTTGGTGATAAGGACTAATTCTTAAGTCATTGTAATATCACTGTGAAGTGCTCTCACAGTTAGGGCCATTTTGTCTACTTCAAGGCCTCTAATCTAGGTTGTCAAGATTGGAGTTGATTCTAATTTGTTTTTTGAAACAGAGCTCCATAAAGATGTAATAATTTATATATTAATAAAACATTTTAAGATTAATGCCTTTTGCTTTAAATTTTTTTTTTTTGAATTATATATAGATATTGTTATATATGTTATATAAAGTCATTATATTAATTTATATAGAAGCACCACTTAATTTAATCCACCATTTTTCCATATAATAAATCTATATAAAATATGTAAGTATCTATATATTTGTAAAAAATATATATTAAAACATAGGAAAAGGGGTGTGTGAGTCCTAAATGTTTAGAACAATAGGATTCATGGCCTTTTCCTAGGGTTTCATTGAGATGGATATCAACAAAGTGAATAGATTGACTTTCAACCATGATGATGAGCTAATCAGACCTGAATCTCCATCAATTGAGGGATTGGAATGATTTGAAATTGATTTTCAATGATTAACCTAATTAAACTATGTGCCCTAATATGAAAAATGCAATAATCCGACAAACAACATATTAAAATAGTAACTTGCAGGAAGCTTTGGAAGGTGCTGAGGACTGTGTACCTACTCAAAAAAGTTGATTTCAATGTGCATAGGAGGACTGATTCATCTACAAGCATATGGCTCCTTGTAGGCTTCTCTTACTCTATATTTTAGGTCCTTTGATGACAGATTTGATCTTCTGATTCTCGATTGTAGAGTTGTCAAAATATTGTTGGATAATTCTGTAGGTGAATTTTCACAAGTTGACAAGATGTAAGGCTTCAAATGCAACAATGGATAATTTTTTTTCAAGCTTCCTTCAATCCTCTTCAAACCTAAGATTTGCACATTCACAAAGAGAAGAGATGTTGTGCCATTTAGGGGTTTTCCTTAGTCAAACCCCGTGTAAGTGTTTCCACTTCCACAATGGAAATGCTAATGATAAAATGATAATGGATAGGAAGGAATGATGAAATCACAAAGTGTTGCAACTCACCACCCTTCAATGGCCTCCTTGAAGGAATGAAGTCTTGCACATAACTTCAAGGTCTTAGATCTTTCTTTCTTGAATGCTTGAATATTTTGGAGACCTATAAAAGTGTTAGCCTTCACAAAACAATGATAATATGAACACACATAAAATTTAACATGATGTTAGGATCTTGAATTGCTGCAATAAAACTCTAAAAATGTTTATCTTAACTTGCTTGATAATGCTCTTAATCATAAGTTCACTAATATTTTTCTAGATCATTTTCAAATGATGCAATAACTAGGAATTTATAGGCATTTATCTAATTTTCCAAAAATTAAATCTTGATAGCTGACATTTGCAACTTGAATTTTGAATGTTAAAATGCCACAGACATACCCAAAATCGGTCCTCGATAAAATAGGGGGGCCCATATGCCCTAGGGTGAATGGGTCCTAGCCCTATTTTCTAGGACATTGAGTGTCAGTGGCAAAATATTAATTGGATGCATTTGTTCAATGCTTACAATTTCTCAAAAAGTGGTACAAATGGGCTATAGAATGCATAATTTAGAAAATTAGGGACCCAATTAGGCTCAATATCTTAAGGGGGACAAAATATAGGGTGTAATTGTCAAGGGTGACAATTTTCGACACTACATATATATAAAGATTTATATATAAATTTATTTTGTGTACAAATTATTTAACATATATTTTAATACAAACCTTTCTATAATCTTATAATATGTGTGTGTGTGTGTGCGCGCGTAAAATATTATTTTATGTTACCTTAAAAGTATTGAAATTTTGTTTTATTTTTATTTATTTAAGAGTTAGTTAGTTTGTATATAGACATATATTCGTAATGTAGATTCACATAAGAGATATAAATTATATAGAAAAAGAAAGATGTCCGTGAGATGGATGCTTTCCTTTAGAAATGTAGTTTAAAATAACTTTTAAATAAGTAAAATAATTTTTCAAATCTATTTCAATGAATATAAAATAATGTGTTGTTTTTAGTTTTTCTCTCGTGTATGAAACATTTTTATAGATAAAATTAAAAAAGATGTTAAGTTATTATTGAATTATCTTTAGCAAAGTTATTACTTTGTTAAAATAATGTTGTTTAAATGTTGCAATTCTAGATGCTACTAGCATATCTATTTTTAGAAGAATCTACATAAAAGACACCAAGAGATATTATTTTGAAGGTGCTTATTTTGTTCTATTCACAAATCCAATTAAAATAGACACCTCAAAAATTATATCTTCCAATATCTTTTATATATAGATTTAAAAATAGATTTTAATCATTAATATAATTCTTTTATAAAATATTTGAATATTATTGAACAAAAATAAGAGACCCTTTGAAATAGCTAGGCTAAACAAATTACTTTTGATCTTGAAATCGATAAATTGATTCTAGATTGGGTGTATATAATTGACTTTAAAGAAGTATTTATAAGACACGCGACACTTTATGACTTCATAAATAAATAGCTCATCTTTATCTTTGATCAAGTCGATAATATAATTCTTTTATAAAATATTTGAATATTATTGAAGAATAATAAGACACCCTTTGAAATATCTAAGATAAACAAATTACTTTTGATCTTGAAAATTGATAAATCACTTTTAAATTAGATATATATAATTGACTTTAAAAAGATTTTATAATACAATTTAAAAAATAAATAGCTCATCTTTGATAAGTCAATTGATTTTAAGCATGAAAAATAAAGTATAACAAGGATGAAATCAAAGTCATAAATCCACGTGGTCTTTGTTTAAGACAAATTGAAAGAAACATAAAGAATGTATACCCCAAAGCGTAGCCGTCAAATTTGACCTGGGTGAACTTTAATGGTGTGGAAAGGACGGTGAAACCGTCAAATTTGAATTATTTGTAACCGCCAAATTTGAAAAACGTGTAACCGTCAAATTTTATTTAAAGTTTTTTAGGACTCTAATTTACAATAGAGATTTGTGAGATAGTTTTAAAAATTGATTGTTATTATTTTTATTTTTATGGTAGGGATATTTTAGTAATTGATTTAAACGAGAATTAAGTTAAATAATTAATTATATTATTATTTTTTTAATTTAAAAAATGTTTTATAATTTTTTAGAAATAGTAAAATTGGTTATTTTTTCATATTTTATTGATTTATTTTGATGGAAAGTAATATTCTACCTTTTTTTTCAATGTATTTTTCATTAATTCTAGTTCATTATTTTCAAAGACTAATCATATGACTTTATTTTTTTCTCAACTATAAAATTTATATAATTGTTATGATTTCCCATCATATCATATATGTTTGAAATTCAATAAAAAAATTTAAAATCAACATTGAAAACTATTATTTATATACCCCATATCTACATAAGCCAAATAAATCAATTATTCATATGCCTAGATTAACTTTTTTGTAAAGAAAAATATAGAAAATGAAAGCAAGTGGAGGACTTACCTAAAGATACTCATTTTTTTTGTCATGATTAATCAATGCTAAAGTTTAGATGTGATTTGGGATAAGGATTGGTGGAATATCACAGACAAGTCATGGGATAATCTAGAAGATAATATTTCTCCAATTACACAATTTAAAAGTGAGTTTTAAGGATGTCATGTGAAAATTCAAATAAAATCAAATTAAAAGATTTGATCCAAAATGTCAAGGAAAAAAAGCTCCATGGTCCATTTTTCATTTTTTTAAAAAATATCTTATAATCTTTTTTTTAGATGGAACATGAAGTTTGATCTAAAATGTCAAGGAAGAAAATCCACACGGTCAAAACAAAAAGCTATACACAATAAAATCAAAATAAGATTTGGTCTTCAATAATATTCACCCCTTTCAATAATTGTGATAATTTGGATGGAGAAAGAAAGTGATGAGCCCATGTTGAGAAAAACTTGGCACCATTTGATTGCATTATGAATTTAATTGAATGTATAACATGGTGTTCTTGATTTTTGAAAAGAAATGAATAAAGCCACCCTCAATGTATGTGTTCTATTTTTTTCGCTCTCTTGTTGTGCTCTCTTTTTGATGATGGATCATGGAGTTTGATCCAAAATGTCGAGGAAAAAAATCCACACGGTAAAAAAAAAAAACTATACACAATAAAATTAAAAGAAGATTTGGTCTTCAATAATATTCACAACTTTCAATAATTGTGATAATTTGGACGGAGAAAGAAAGTGGTGCGCTACATGTTGAGAAAAACCTTACACCATTTGATTGCATAGTGGATTTAATTGCATGTACAACATGGTGTTATTGATTTTTGAAACAAATAATTAAAGCACCCTCAATTTATGGGTTTCATTTTTTTTGCTCTCTTATTTTTCTCTCTTCCTAATGATGGGTCATGGAATTTGATCTAAAATATTGAGGAAAAAAATCCACACGATCAAAACAAGAAACTATACATAATAAAATTAAAAGAAGAGTTGGTCTTCAATAATATTCACAACTTTCAATAATTGTGATAATTGGATGGAAGAAAGTGGTGAGTTGCATGTTGAGAAAAACTTGACACCATTTGATTGCATAATAGATTTAATTGCGCGTACAACATGGAGTTCATGATTTTTTAATAGAAATGAATAAAGTCACCCTCAGTGTATGTGTTTTTTTCTCTCATTTATATCTACTTAAAGTGTAACTAGCATATATATATATTATATTTCACCATTGCATTTAAATAATTTTCCCATGAATTAAATATACACCTCAAAAGGATATCTCTAACATATTTTATAGATATTATTAATATTGAAGCCCACACTACATGGGACCATGTTCCTTAATTTGTAATAGAACTTCAATTCCAAGAGTGACTTTGATTGAAGCACTTTGCCACCAATGAACAAATCTACTAACTATATACCTCAACCTCATCAAATAGAGAAGACATTACCTTGAAATCTGCTAAATTTTGTACTTAGAGCACCTCATTAGATATGAGAAACAACACATAATTTCAGATGATAATCCAATGAAATGCATAGCCATGTTGTTTGTTACAACTCAATTCCATGGTTGATGTCAATATAAGACAAACTAAAATTGATTGCATGTAGCCTAAGAAAAGCCCAGTTCATTCTAATATCATAAATTAAAATCCTTAATCATCCTCTCATTTTGGAGTTATAGTTCAATGACAAGAAGGAAACATTCTCTTCACCTTACAGATTAGTTTGAGTTTTTAAAATCATATTCTTCCCAAAAAGTAATACAGGAAGCATGCACAAAAATAGAAGAAATTTTAAGATGATCCAAAATAGTTGAATAACCAAGAGCAACAATTTCTTCTACTATATTGGGACATGATGTCCAATTACATTTTTAACGAGCAACAAAAAATATTAAGAAACAAAAAGTGGAAGTTTACCATCAAGGAAAAATATTAGGTATGAAGAGAAGAGAGTTTATGGGTAGCAATCAACTACATTCTATTTGATGTACTAAAAACCCAATCCCTCCATCATCTATACAAAATATTGAATCTTTTTACAAAGAATAAAACAACTGTTTGTGTTTTTTATCAAGAGAAAAATCTTGCAACAATACCAATTTTTATTAATTAATTGAGCAATTTAAAATGAATTAAACACCACAAATAAAGTAGATAAAACCGAGTGCACACACACAATAAATGATACAAAGATTATGTGATTCACCAATATGGTTGTTGTAGCAAGCATGTGCAATTGGTGTTGTCATTGATGTCAACAAGCTTTGGTGTTTTCATTAATGTCAATTGCATGAGGAGTTTGTTGCAAGGATGTGCAGTTGGTGTTGTCTTTGATGATGCTTTGATTAGTTGCTTTATATTGTCATTAGTAAGTTACTAGTGTCAAACTCTAGTGCTTCTTTGATAAGCTTTTGTCTATGTATGTATGGTTGAGTTGCTATGATGTAGTTGGTTTGATGGTGATGAGGAAGTACTGAAGATGTTGAGGATGTGTCTCTGGTGCTTGGTTTTTATTGAAATTTCATGCCACCTTTGATGCCCATCAGTTTTATTTGATCTGGGAGATCTTAATGGTGTATCTTATTGAAATCCATGGCTATTTTAATGTTTTAGGGTTTTGGAGGTTTTGAAATTCCTTAATTGTATTGAATTAGGGTTTTGATCCTACAAGTTTGGGATTTCTAAAACCCTAAACCCTAGGTCTGAGCATACACTTTTCTTATATCTTTACATTGACCTCCTATAGCCGGTTCCTAGTCATTTAAGTCACAACCTCATTTCATTAGCATTGCATGTCGACTGACCCCAACATCCTAGTCTCATCAGACGTATCTTGTTTTTAATATTTGATTATATCTTAAGTTGTGTGGGTTATGAAATATTAATGCATTATATCTAATAATTTAAGCCCTAGGTCTAAAATAAATTAAGTGTTAAAGTCATAAATCAACCTAGGTGATGGTACCGACTTAAGTGAAATTTGGAGCACTTGCATAAGAAAGTGTCTTTAAGAAGAGCTCGACCTAATCCCACTTGATAGTTGTTTGTTGTTCATTGGCCCTCTCCATATGATGCATGAATAAAATATTCATATAAATAATAGCGGGAAGGGCACCGCATGTCCAACTTTCAAGGTGGACCCTACAGGCTTTCAAGCAACAATGTTGGCAGGCCCATAATCTAAGGGCTCTTATTGAGCCATGTGGAGCAATCATGACTATTCCCCGCCATCCTACAAGCCATATATTTGAAGACCTTGGTTGACCGTGGGAGTATGGGAGGATGCCAAGTGGAAACATCTTGGCCATTTGATTGCAGAAGGTTGAAACACATGAACAAAATTTCCTAAGTACGAGCGAGTGTATAGGAGGTTAAATTGCAAATAGGTTGACCACATAGAAATATTTGGTGGCTCTCCTTACTATCTCGTGACCCTTGATCTACTTTCCAATATATGAGTGTGGGGATGCAGGAATGTGACACCTATCCTTGGCGGGGTCGAGCTTGTGGCTAGTGACATATGGGAATCAACGATCAACATTGATCTTATGTATCAAATCCAATGACCATGTTTCAAAATTTCATTGGGGATCGATCTTAGCCATCCATCCATGATCCAATGGCCCAAATTCAAATTTCAATGGATAAGCATGTTGTGGTTGTGGTGAACCAGAAGTAGTGATGCAACTACATTTCAACAACTAGATCAAATTTGTGGCTACCAAGATCAAATTTTCTCACTAGAAGGCTTATGCTTCACAATTTCCCACACCATATTCAATGTAAAAGTGATGCCCATACCTCTTTATGTCTGGAAGAGAAATTCCTTCTATTACAGACTGAATTCCATGTCAGATTTTGGGGTTCCCTACTTTGCACTTACAAAACATTCAATGTAGAGGCATGAAATGAACACCAGGGTTTTCTAGGCTGGTCCAATGTGAGATCTAATGGTGTATCCTGATACCGAATCATATTAGATATTTTTCTAACCTTAGTGGGGTTATGGTTTGGTCTGAAGTCATCTTAGCTATGCCTAAACTATAAAGGCAATACTTGTATTCACTCAAAGGGTTCTTCCTCTAGTTCCTCTAGGATTTTTCTCTTACAAAAACTATATTTTTGTATTCTACCATTGTAAATATTGCTTCTAAGCTTTATGTTAATAAAATTAAACTATTATCACTATTATCTTTTGCATGTTTGAGTAAAATCCATTAACCTTCATGTCTGAGCACGTGTTTTAGCTGTTTCATTGATGTATTGTGTTGTTCTAAAGTAGGAAAAACTAAATTCTATCTTGGTGCATCACCTTCTTTTACATTTCATGTCTCCTATCTCTTTTCTCTCTGATTTGTTATAATAGAATAGTAATAGGGTTTTATGTGATGGGTTAGACCAAAACTTTCACACTTAGCTTAGGAGAGGAAGTCAACCTTCTCCAAAGATTCAACCTCATTTGTGCAAGGTCCCACATCTTGAGGTTGTTTCCATTGTGTCATTAAAACAATGAATTCTTATTAACTAGGGTGCAATTTTATGTGACAACAGTTTCTAGCATGCCTTGTGGGACCAAAATTAATTTCATTTCATCTAGTTGAGAGAGTGGTGCTTCTCTCAACATTCCAACCTTGAAGAGGCTCTCAAACAAGATAGTCGGTGACTCTACAACCAAGGGAGAACTCTGCATTGAAATTGGTAGCTCTGTTGCTACCTAGAACTCCTGGTTCAAGATTAGATCTACACATTCATGCCAAGAATCCAAACAAGAGCATCTTCTAGAGGTAACTTCCAGTATACTCAACTCTCATTTTCCACTTCTACAAGAATAAATAGACAATATTTATCACCTGTTAGAAGAAATAGAGGCATAAGTCCTTCTCTTAGAGCTTAATCTACACCACCTGTGGGTAGATTATTTCAAGCTAGAACACATGCTACCCATATAAATAGGGAATTATTCCATATTGTTTGACACAAAAATCAATCCTTTATGTTTTTCATCGGTGGCAGTCCTTTAATTTTAGCCTAGAAGGATGATATACTAGTCAATGCCCTCAAAAGTATTCCCCATTTTACTGGTGAAACATCCACAACTCTAGCAAAGCACATCATAGATGTGGCAAAAATATGCTTAGTGCATGATGTAACAAAGGACAATGTGGATGTTAGGTTGCTAGTCACTTCCCTTAAAGGTAAATAATTGCAATGGTACAAAGGTCTACCACCTAACACCATTCACAACTGGGATGAGTTGGGTGAGAAGGTATGCAAAAATTTTGAAGACCAAAGCAACCACTTATCCCTGGTGGAGAAACTAACAACAATTAAGAGGGAACCTCAGGAATTCATGAGTGACTTCAACTATAGATTTTAGAAGACTTGAGATATAATCCCTGCCTTGGTGAAGCCTTCTCTCAAGTATGCTTTCTTGTATTTATTAAGGGCTCTTAATAGCAACATATCTATTATGATTAGTCAATGGGTGGTTTTCCTTTACCTAGAGCATAAGAATTTTCCATAAGGGTAGAAAATTGTTTAATATGGGTTGGGAAGATAGCTCCTAGACCATCAATGCCTTTATTCCCAAAACTTCCTTCACAGCCAATATTGGCCCCTATCTTGGTGGCTCCTTTTCCAATGGTTTCCACAAGCTGACCTTCTACTTTTGGTGTACTTCCAGAAGATTGGGGTACCTTGCTCCGAATTATGAATAATGAGTTAGTATCAATGAAGAGACAACAAGCTCAAAATAACAGGTCTTATCAACCTCAAAATCAAGGCTATCAACAAAATAGGCCACCTTATCAAGGACAAAATTAGTGGAACCACATAAGCCTATGAATAGCTTGCACACAGATACTGCCAATGCTTCAAAGGCTTTGGTCCCAATGCAAAATAGTATAGCACAAGAGAAAGATTGGTGTTACCTGACGAGTCTAGTTAATGGCTTAATTTTAATGGGGGTTTATTATCTATTTGTTGTTATTACCTTGAAATTTGGCATTTGATTATTGGCATTTCTATGTTATTTCTTCAAAACCATAGATATTGGGCATATGTTTACCTTTGTGACCTTTAAATGACGTTAACATGTTATGCGAACTATCTAAGTTAATTTTACATGTGGATTAATAAATGTTAGTTCATGATAATTATAGATATGAAATTGTTTGTGCATGCTAATATTGTTATGCATATATAATTAGAAGCCTACAAAGATGAGGAAGATTCTGCCAGATGGTCAGTTGCCATGAAGTTAAGAAGGTGGTCATTAAGAGGTCAATGGAGGGAAAATCTTGGTTCGAGTTAAAGAATGCAAATTCCTTGTAAATGATCATGTTTTTTGGTTGAGAAAATATAGGAGTTGTTGTTATGCGTGATCTATGTGAAGGCAATATTGACTTGACCAGATTCCATGCATGCATAACCTCTTTTCCTTTTCTTATGCTTTCCATAAATGGTGTCCTCCTAATTTGTTGGAGTTGACCACCTAGGTTGTTAGTTAGTAGTTTCTCTTTCTATAAATAAGACTCAGATGCTCCTTCCCAAAAGGTTGATTAATTTGATGTTGTACTCACACTTATAGTTTTTCAAAGTAATACAACTGTGTTACTGTTCCATTGTAATCGTACTTTCAATGAATAAAATGAAGTTATAAGTTTGTTGCATCTGAACTAGTTTCAAGGGAGACTAGGGGGACCACTTGGTGAGGATTCCATTTGTTAGCTCAATGGTTATTTTCCTATTCAGTAATAGTTTCAATTCTGGCAAACTATCTGTTCTTGTAGCCACTATAATTCCATTCTATGACTGTCCCTGCAACCAAAGTGGACAAAGTGGTTTCTTGTCTGTTTGCTAAGATTTTATTTCTATCATGCATTTCAGTTTAGTACAGTTGTTGGTTGATGTTCAATGCTTATATTACTTCCTTTCAAGAAATTTACCTTCAACATTATGTCTTTCCTAGTTGTAGAATGAATATGGAAACAACAGAAACCTAGTGCACATACCGTGTTGACCCATTTCAAGTTTACGTCCCTGAGTTGACAATTAAATGAACCTTCTTGATGAGAAAGATAACTTCTTAGTGTAGATGTCTAGTTTCTTAGCTACAACTTTAAGGGCTTAGTTATTGAGTCATTAGAGAGGGCTAACATTTTTGGCATTGTTGCTAGGGATGGTGTCAAACTAGGAAGTATTTCAAAGTCATTTTCAGTCTCTTTCCTATTTTTGGTATTTTAGAATTTTCTTTTCAACATATCCCCTTCATTAGATTAGGTAATGACCCACTATTCTTTCACCAATTCTTTGTGTGAGTTGGCTGAAACTGAGTAATACATGGATGGGACTAGGAGAAGAGATGCTTTTTCGAGATTCCTTCCTAATTACCCTAACCCTGATAACCAGTTAGTTGAGTTTCAAAATTTTCCAAAAGAAGAAGTTGAAAACCCTTTTGCTAAGGCATTTCCAGATTTGGCCAGCTTTGAAACCTCTTCTGAAGAGCAAGCTGCCCAAAATATGATAGAGAATCCATTTTCTCTGATAGTCCATCAAGAAAACATGGTTGCTTAGCCAGCTTGGCCTAATCAACCAACCTTTCATTTCCCCATTCCTCCACAAAATGATGTTGACAACACCAAGAACATTCCTGCTTCAACTCTTCCTAAGTTCTATGGGCTTGTAACAGAGGATCCAGATACTTTCCTATTTGAATTTGATATCTCTGTAGAAGCTATGATTACACTATTGATGCTCATAGGCTTAAGTTGTTTCCTACTACTTTGAAAGAAGTTGCACTAAGATGGTTTATGAGCTTAAGAAGGAATACTATAAATAGTTGGGATGAGATGAGGGAAATTTTTTTTGAGAAGTATAAAGAATATAGTGGGGGTAGTGAAATGAGAGGAGGTGATATCTTCAAAATGCAATAGGAGGATGAAAGTTTGGAGAACTATTTTTCAAGGTTCCAGTTTAGCCTGAAGAAGTCTCTACACCATGCACTCAATAAAGAGTCTCAAAAGTTGATCTTCCTTAGAGGAAATAGTGAGGCTTGTGCTGATGCTCTGGATTTGATAGGAGAAGGAGATGTCACCTAGGTACCTTGGGCGGATATTAAGAAATTATGTCAGAATTATTCTAGAGAAACTACGAAGAAAGGGAGAGGTTACTGGTCCTCTCTGGGTAAATCTTCTGTTAATGGAGTTTCAAGGATGGAAATCACTCACCTACTGTCGTACTTCAAGTAGGACATCATAAATAATATGGCAACTTAGCTAGATACACTTCAAGATAAGAAGAAACATGAGGAGGCAGAGGAAATGTTAGCAGAATATTACCCTCATTGCAGGCAAAGAAAGAAGGACTGCAAATGTAAGATGGTGGCCAATATTGATAGCAAGAGCATTCCACCTAAATTCAAGAAATTGAGGGCAATGAAGATCAAGTTTTCTATGTTGTACAAAGAAGGTTGTGGGCTCCAAGATAAGGTATGCCACCAAACCCATTATCATTTAATGGACCTTACATGAATTCTTATGCATCTAGTAGTCAATGGAAGCCCCAATATCCACCAAAATTTGGAGGTTATCAACCTCAACCTTGGAGAAACCCTCAGAATACCTAGCCTAATTACAAAAATACCCCACCCCAGTGGCAGTAAAATTAGGGGAATTGGTAGCAACCTCTAGGAAACTGGCAGTAGACATTCCAATGGAGAGGAGGGCAACAATGGCCAAACTAGTCAACTGGTTACATGCAAGCCCTCCAAAACCTCAACAACCTAAAATAATGCCCCCTCCTAACTCAAATACTATCACACCTAGACCTGCTCAGTTACCAACTCAACCCACACCTAACCCAAATAACAAACCACAACAACAACCAGTCTAATCTATAGATCCAAACCAATATCCTTCTTATACCACGAGTTTTAGTAATATCCACCTACGTTCAGGAACCACTTTTCCATCACCTTCCTCTCCTATTATTACCAAGCTTCTTGTGGAAGAGGAGGTACATCAAAATCTACCTCATGCACTAGCTTAGTCAAGTGTTCCTACCACTCCTGAACTAGTTCAACAGTCTGATCCTGAACCACCATTTCCTCGAAGGTTAGATTTGTTAAGCAAAAAGAGGAAACAACCTTTGATATTTTGGATCAGCTAAAACATGTATGTTTTAAGATACCTTTGTTCCAAGCCATAAAAGATGTTTCGATATATGGTAAGGAAATAAAGGAAGCATGCCTTATAAAGCTTGGAAGGAAGAAAAAACACCCATCCACTGTCCATGTACTAGGGCAGTTGGCTAATATCATGCTTGGGAAAGTTACTGTTCCTAAGTACACTGATCTAGGAAGTCTTGTGGTTGAAGTCATCATAAATGGGATCCAAGTCAAGAATGATCTAATATATTTAGGAGAAAAAATTAATGTGATGAATAGGGATATCCCGCAGTAATTGAATGTCACAAATTTGAGACCTATTCCTATAGTCCTGTATCTTGCTGACAGTTCCACTGTCAAACCTGATGGTGTGGTTGAAGACCTTATTGTTATTTTAGACTCTTGGGAATATCCAGCAGACTTTATGATCCTTTCCCCTAAGGGTACATTGGGAGGATATCCCATTATTTTGGGAAGGCCCTAGTTGGCTACAACAAACGCCTACATTGGATGTCAGATAGGAGACATGACTATTTTTTATGGCAAAAATACTAAAAATATTACTCTTTATCCTCCTGTTCAGCCATCCCATGATATGGATAACCCTGTCTGGCCTCATGTTGGTGAAGAAGCCGAGGAGATCAATTCAATAGTGCAACTCATGATGATAGGTAGAAGTCCTTTCCTGCAGCTACAAGAAGATGATGAAATATTGTCAAATATAATCAAGAACAATTATCAAATGCATGAGGAATCATCTTCTCCCAAGTCTAGTTCTGCTGAACCATTACAAACACTTTTGCTCGCTCTTCTTGCACCTGAACTTCCTGCAAAAATTGGTATGTCTCATACATTGTTTCCACATGAACTAAAAATGCCATGAATCAGTGAAACAACCATGATAGAGTTGATTACACAAGTGCAAGTGTTAGAAGGTAAAAATTTGAACATCAATAACAAGCTTACTACGGAGGAGCAAATTTCCCTGAAAAACTTGTTGAAGAAACATCAAATTGCATTTGCATGGGATTACCATGAAATGAGAGGGTTAGATCCTAAAATTTGTACTCATAGGATCTACATCAGAGATGAATGTACACCTGCAAGATAGCCACAAAGACGAATCAATCTTGCATTAAGAGAGAGTTTAAAAGTAGAACTGTAGAAATTATTGGATGCTAGATTCATTTATCCTATCTCAGATAGCCAATGGGTGTCTCCTTTGGTGATTGTGCCTAAAAATGGAGGTAAATGGAGAGTTTGTATTGACTATAGAGAATTAAATTCTGCTACCAAAAAGGATCACTTTTCTCTTCCTTTCATAGATCAAGTATTAGATTCACTTGCAGGAAAGAAGTATTTTTCCTTCTTGGATGGTTTTAGTGGCTATAATCAAATATAGATTATACTTGAGGACCAAGAGAAGACAAATTTTACCTGTCCTTGGAGCACTTATGCCTATTCAGTGCTTCCATTTGGTCTCTACAATGCACCTGCAACTTTTGAGAGAGCAGCAATGTGTATCTTTTTAGATATTTCACATGAGTGCATGAAAATCTATATGGATGATTTCGCAAATTATGGTCTTTATGATGATGCAAGGAGTAGTCCTTGGCCATTTCATCTCTCAAAAGGGAATTCAGGTGGACCCAACCAAGATTGAGGTAATTACCAATCTCTCTATTTCTGTAAAGAAAAAAGATGTTAGGAGTTTCTTGGGTCATGTTGGCTATAATAGGCGTTTCATCAAGGATTTTAGTAAAAAGGCAACACCACCCTATAGTCTTTTGATTAAAGATGCTGAGTTCTAGTGGACAAAAGATCATGACAAATAATTTTCTACTTTGAAGGAAGCCTTAACTCATGCTCCTGCGCTCAAAGGTCCTAATTGGGATCTCCCTTTCCATATTCATATAGATGCATCTGATTATGCCATAGGAGATGTCTTAGGACAAAAGGAGGGAACCAATGAGAATGCAATCTAATTTTTCAGCAAAAACCTCCAAGGAGTAGAGTTTAATTAAATTGTGATAGAAAAGGAGATGTTGGTAGTAATATATTCCCTCAATAAGTTCAGAAACTATATCACTAGGTATCAGATCTTTGTCCATACAGACCTTGCAACCATAAAGTATTTGATGAATAAGCCTTTAATTACATGAAGATTAGCAAGATGGTTGTTTCTCATGCAAGAGTTTGATATCACTATCATAGACAAGCCGATGAAGGAAAATGTTGTAGCAAACTTTCTCTCAAGGTTGACAACATCTGAAGACACTCAAGTCATTGATGATTCCTTCCCTGATGAACACTTATTTTCCATTAGTATGCACACACCTTTGTATGCAGACATAGAAAATTATCTGGTCACAAATAGAATTCCCCCTCATTTCCATCCAAAAGAGAGAAGGGTTCTCATAGAGAAAATTTTTCCTTTCTCATGGATTGTTGGATGTCTATTTTACACTGGACTAGATCATGTGATGCAGAGATGTGTCAGGGAAGATGAAACATATGATATTCTACATGCATGTCACAATGAACCCTGTGGAGGGAATTTTGCAGCCAAGAGGACAACAATGAAGATTCTTAATACATGATATTACTGGCCCACACTTCATAAAGATGCATGCAAGTATACCAGGAAGTGTGATAGATGCCAGAGAATGGGCTGACCAACTAAATCTGATGAGATGCCTTTGTACCCCCAAGTTGTCATCACACCATTTGATAAATGGGGACTTGATTTTGTGGGTCCCATTGAACCACCATCAAATGGTAAATGCTACATCTTGGTTTGCACTGATTATGTGACCAAGTGGGTTGAAGTTAAAGCTATGGAACATGCCAGAGACAATAAGGTTGCAAAATCCTTTATGAGGAAATTTTCACACGTTATGGGGTTCAAAGAGAGATAGTGACAGATCAAGGGGTTCAATTTACATCAACCCTTGTTACAACATTGGTTAATTAATATAACATAACGCATAGGAAGTCTACCCCTATCATCCTCAAGCCAACGAGTAGGGTGAGGTGACCAATAGGGAAATTGAGGCTATTTTGACCAAAACAATGGCTATTCATAGAAATGATTGGGCCAATAGGCTGCCAAAAGATATATGGGCATATAGAACTAGTTGGAAGACAACCACTGGTTTCACTCCTTTTGAATTTTTGTATGAAAAGACAACCATGATGCCGATAGAGTTTGAGCATTAAACTCTTAGGACTGCATTAGATCTTGAAATAGATATATCTTAGGAACAAAGGGACAAAATCATGCAGCTGAATGCTTTGGATGAAATGAGAAAGTCAACCCTCCATCACACAAAGATAGTGCAGACTCAGTGAATTAAGTAGCATGACAAATTTATAAAAGATAAGAAGTTCTAGCCAAGTGACTGGGCACTCCTTTATGACTCCAGATATCAGGATAATGAAGGAAAGTTGCAAAAAAGGTGGCTAGGACCATATGAAGTTGCTGAAGTCTTCTCCAGTGGTGTTGTTCAACTCACAACAATTGATCCTATTCACTTTAAACTGCTTGTCAACGTTCATCGTTTAAGGTTGTATCATAAGCTGGGGGATAACTCTGTCTCTCAACATTGTTTGATCAAATTGTTGGTTAAAAAATATTTGCAAGAGGTGTCTGATATTCAATGTGGGAGGAATTTGTAAACATTGACCAATTTGGACCAGAAAATATGTGACTCGGGGCTCTACCTCAACTCCATAGGGTTAGTAGGAGAAGAAGCGTCGTTGAAACAACTCCCGGTGCTTCCACTTTTGGTGCAAACCCCATTGTAAATCCTCCTATAGCCAAGCAAGCCATTGAAATTAGTTCTTCTGAGTCGAAAAATTCAGTTGAAGATAGTTCCTTTTTAGACTCTGGTAATGATGTTCCTTTTGAAACCCCAATTCAAACTAAGGCCGCAATTAGAAAGGAAGAGGCACAAAAGAGAGAAGTGAAAATGAGAAAAGGGAAGGCTAAAAAGAAAACAATAGAATAAGTAACTCCAAAACCTAAGAAATAGAAGGCTGACTCTGTCCTTGTTGCAGCTAAAGAAAAACTTGAAAGCCCTCCTAGGAAATCAAATTAAGCTAGATAAGCCACTGGTAGGCCTAAAAAAAATATCCCTGGGTTTCAAGGAACATTTGGAGAGGACATAGAAGCCCATATGGGGTAGGTGAATGTAGAAGAAAAATACATTTTTGAAGAACAAGTAGATATAAGACTTGCAGAACTTACCACTATTGTAGAACAAGTTGGAGTCTGGAGCATGATGTAAACATGAGTCTTGCAACAAGAGCAAGAGTTCGTACAACAACAACAACAAAAAACTTTGCAGCGAGAGCAAGGTGTGTAGAAGTTGTGAAATCCAACTTCACAGGCCCTGAAGATCACCTGCATGCAAATTACCTGTCACAAAAGAAGACATGGAGACAAAAAAACAAGGGTGCTCTGAAAGCTAAGAATGTATTAATCAGAGAGTGAAAATAAAATACAATGATCAATCCTTATGAAAGGAGATTGTGCAAAACCTAAAAGAAACCCTAATAGGTAGACATTTAATAATTAATATAATTATTAAATGTCACATTATGCAAACTAAAGTGAAATCTTAAGAGAGCAATAAAGGTAACTTAACTAACACAACTAAGTTAAAACCTTTACTCCAACACCCCCCCTTAAGATGAGCAAGAGTGCAACTAAAAACATGTGCAAAAGATCAAAGGTAACTACAATGCATGAAATGAAACATGGGTCCCGACAACTAGGCCTGATCAGTTACCCATTTACAAAAGCAATGCAAACTAAATGAAACGGGGTAAAGGAGAAAACCCAGTGGGAACAAAAATCCTCCCTAAAATAGAATGCAAAGAAGGAATGCAATGCACTAATGAAAGAAGGATAGGAGGTGGATTACATGATACCCCCCATAGACAACTTCTATCATATAAGTACATGCACAATGGTCTCCATAAGAGAGATAGAAAGAGAGAAGAAGGCCCCCCACAATGAAGAAACTCCTGTCATAATGGTAGATGCCTGATGTAGAATCCAAAAGGAGATCCTGAAGTGGAAAATGATATTCCTCCCCTTGGGAAGAAACAAATCCAAAGGACGATGTCGAAGAAACTCTGTGAAGAGTGATGAACCAATCTCTCTCAAGATGTGTGCCATGATAGGATGCTGAAGAAAATCTCTGTCTGAACTGAAACAAATGATGTCAAATCCAAATTGATGTGGAGAATCCTGAAATGCAACCTCTGAATGCACTGATAATGGTGGGCATACAATGATAACCTGACTGTCAAGGTAGAGGAGATGAATGTCCTCAAAATAATCCTCCAAATTTGCAATATAGGACTCCACAAACAAGAAAGATATGTCTGCAAAATAAGAGAACAAAGTAGCTATGTCTGGAAGGTGTATGATGCTCTACTGCACTGAATCAGGAACAAAAAAATATGCTGATGAAGTCTCAATCTGAAGAGTGGGAACATGAATACAAGTCTCTGAACCATCGGCACATACAAGACCTGTAAGATACTCAAGCTCCTCTAGAGTACGATTATCACAGGGTATGAAATATACATCTGTAAGAGGGATGAGACAATCTATAGCAGGATCCTCTGGGAATGGAGAGATATTAGAGTCTCCAAAAATCTCCCAAAGATGTTGCCAAAGTGTGCGAGGACAACGAACGTCGGATAAAGCACACAAAGTGTCAAAATCAACACTACAACCAATAACCCCTACAATATGATCTCGAATAATAACCCATGCAGATAAACCCCTTCATGTGTCTGGTGCAGGTATGAGATCATATAAATAAGGCAAAATATTGAGCCACTTACAATGTGTAAGTATGCCCTTTGCCCATGACTCATAATTATCCTTATCCAGAAATACAACTGAAGGGTGAGTAGAAAAACCCATTATACTCACTCAAAATAGAAAATCAAAGACTAATGATTTCAGCAATGATAAGTCATATTAATCTAACCCATTCAACGCAAATAGAACCCATGTAGGTGCCAGAATGGCCAAGTAATTGAGCAAAGTGTAAAAACACACAAATTTGAATAAAATTTACCTGGTAAATTATCTGATTAAATAGACTTAAAATCTGAAAAGAGCACTATAACACCTTTCCAACGTCTATTCGTTTGCACAAAACGAAGTTCATATGCAAAAGATATGTCTAAGGGAGTGCAAAAAACATGTTATGACTTTGACTGACAAAATATGCATCAAAACGAAAAACCCAAAAAATCAAACCTACACCATTGGATAGTGCCTGGATCTAGCTTTCCGACGATATCTTGTTTACCCAATTTTGACACCGTATACTCAAGATATGACCATTTTACTAAAAGTGCTCATTTAGGTGTTAAACCAAATATTTTATTAATTTAAACATTAAAAAATTAATAAAATATTCAGCTGTACCTTCATGACACTACAATCGAGGCAGCATGGAAATCAAGAAGGCATGGAAATCGAGGCGAAATGACATGAAAATCGAGGCAACTGAAAAATATTTTTGATGCCAAAAAAATATGGCTCATTTTTTCTCGAGCATTTTTGAAAAACCCCAAAAACTCAAAAAAAATATTTTTCAGCAAACCCTATCATATTTTATATGAAAATAGGGGTTTTTGGGTCTTTTGAGCGCAACCGTGGGGTTTTTTTTGCACTAGCATGCACTGTTTGAGAGATCAAGATCGAAATTTCTCAAAAAATGATGGAAAAACCCTCTGATCTGGCAAAAAAACTGCCGTAGGTTGAAACCCTTGCACAAAAAAAATCACTGTGAGAAAATATCTTCAAAAGATGAATAGGAAGCCATAGGTTTGGAGCTCTGATACCATGTAGAAGTTGTGAAATCCAACTTCACAGACCTCGAAGATCACCTACATGCAAATAACAGAAGAAGACATGGAGACAAAAAAGCAAGGTTGCTCTGAAAGCTAAGAATGTATTAATCAGAGAGTGAAAATAAAATACTGATCAATCTTTATGAAAGGAGATTGTGCAAAACCTAAAAGAAACCCTAATAGGTAGACATTTAATAATTAATATAATTATTAAATGTCAAATTATGCAAATTAAAGTGCAATCTTAAGAGAGGAATAAAGGTAACTTTATTAACACAACTAAGTTAAAACCTATACTCTAACAGGGTGAACAATCTGAGTCATGACAGTTGGTGCTATATGAACAAAAAGAATCAGTGCCAGGGAAAATCCTGGTAGGAACACACAAACCCTTTGATTTTTTGTGGAATCAAGTAGCCATGAACCTGTGGATTCAAATGCAAAGGAGGGAATACGAATGGGAGGAGGAAAAACATAAGTTAAAAGAAGAAATAAAGAAGAAAGAAGCTGAAATTGAAGAAAAGAACACAAAAATTACTGCCTTGAAGGAAAAGGTGGATAATGTGGCAGCATTAGTGCCTTAGATGCTCACATGTAGGACTCCTCCCAGAGTCTACACAATGTATTTAAAGGATCATAATCTTTCTTTTTAATTTTCAAGGATAATTTCAGGTTTGAATCCTTTTGTTGAAACTCCCCATGAATTTGTCCAGGCTTCTCAAAGTTCACCCCCTGAAGTTAAAAATCTGTTATGTGAATTATATCTGCATAATGATACTGTGTCCCATGATCATGAATGGAACCCATTATTGTATATTGGGGATCTCCATTTAAGGGCATTTATGTCCTGCATTCAAAATGAGACTAGTTGGATACAATAGTTTAGGACTTAGAGAGAAAAAGAATTCAATACTTCCCTGCTCATCAAGGCTGAATCTAGTAAGCTTGCAGACATTTTTCAAGAATGGCACATATTTCTTTACCGAACAAGCTATAGTAGTAGGATATTGCCTATTAGAGAGGAAACCTATAGAGAATATGAGAGGTTGGTAGAAACTAAAGGGAGATCAGTCATAGGGTATTTATCACAAAGATGGAACAATTTGTCTGATGAGTTAAAATAGGTTGAGTGTCACTCATTACAAAACTATGCTACAACATGCAAGAGAGTTGACTGGTACATACAACTTGGGAGAAGGATGCAACAGTTCTGACTTCCATTAACTTTCCATCCACCTACACTACTATGGCCTGTGCCAAATTTCAGGTATTACAAGTATGAATATAGTTGTTGAAAGGCAAAGATGAAGTAGGTTCGAGAGACAACAAGCGTTCTACTGGGATCCCAATTTTGATACTGTAGAGACTGATGTGGGACAGCTGGCGGTTGTTGACTTCAGGGTTTTAACTAGGCAAAGGGGTAGTTCTTCCTCTATTGGAGGACCAATAAGACCTTAGGTTGGGGGGAATGATGAGTCTAGTTAATGGCTTAATTTTAATGAGGGTTTATTATCTATTTTCTGTTATTACCTTGGACTTTAACATTTGATTATTGGAATTTCTATGTTATTTCTTCAAAATCATAGACATTGGGCATATGCTCACCTTAGTGACCTTTAAATGACATTAACATGCTATGCGAATTATCTGCTAATTTTACATGTGGATTAATAAATGTTACTTCATGATAGTTATAGATATGCAATTGTTTGTGAATGCTAATATTATTATGTAGATATAATTAGAAGCCTACAAAGATGAGGAAGATTTTGCCAGATGGTCGGTTGCCATGAAGTCAAGAAGGTGGTCATTAAGAGGTCAATGGATGGAAAATATTGGTTTGAGTTAAAGAATGTAACTTCCTTGTAAATGATCATGTTTGTTGGTTGAGAAAAGATAGGAGTTGTTATGCTAGATCTACGTTAAGGCAAGATTGACTTGACCAAATTCCATGCATGCATAACCTCTTTTCCTTTTCTTATGCTTTCCATAAATGGCATTCTCATAATTTGTTGGAGTTGACTGCCTAGGTTGTTAGTTAGTTAGTAGTTTCTATTTCTATAAAGAAGACTCAGATGCTCCTTCTTAGAAGTTTGATTAATCTGATGTTGTACTCACATTTATAGTTTTTCAAAGTAATACAACTATGTTACTGTTCCATTGTAATTGTACTTTTAAAGAATAAAATGAAGTTATAAGTTTGTTGCATCAAAACTAGTTTCAAGGGAGACTCACCCAAGGGGGCCCACTTGGTGAGGATTTCATTTATTAGCTTAGTCGATATTTTCCTATTTAGTAATAGTTTCAATTCTGGCAAACTGTCTGTTCCTGTAACCACTAGAATTCCATTTTGTGACTATTTCTGCAGCCAAAGCGAACAAAGTAGTTTCCTATCTATTTGCTAAGATTTATATTTATGTCATGCATTTTAGTTCAGTATAGTTGCTGGTTAATGTTTAGTGCTTATATTACTTCCTTTCAAGAAAATTACCTTCAACATTATGTCTTTCCTAGTTGTAGAATGAATATGGCAATAGTAGAAACCTAGTGCACATACAATGCTGACCCATTTCAAGTTTACGTCCCTAGGTTGACAATTAAATGAACCTTCATGATGAGAAAGATAGCTACTCAGTGCAGATGTCTAGTCTCTGAGTTACATCTTTAAGGGATTAGTTATTGATTCATTAGAGAGGGCTAACATTACCCATGTGAGAAATATCATAATGAAAATGCTTGTCAAAATGGAGAGTGTATAAACTCTAGTGTCTCAGAATGAAAGCTCTACTTCAGGGAAGAAATTTGGTACAAACCAAACGACTGCTAGTAATAAAAATCATGCACATGAGGACTCTTCATTGTTAAATTGGCATCAAGAATATTTATGTGGTGTAAATCAAGTGGATTTTGATACAATAACTTAGAATACAAGATCAAAGAAAATAGCAATGGAGGGTGGTGCATCTTCCATGGTTAGGCAAGCATCAGTTTCTCAACAACCTCAACAAAGTTCAGATGCTAGACGAACATGTAGAACAACAGATGTACCATAATCAAATCAACTTGCTAGTAGGCCTAAACAAGAAATTGACCAACCTAGGATCACCCAAGCAACAAGAACAAACCCTTCTATTCCAAAGGTTCCTTCTAAAACCAATTAGCTTCCTTTTAACATAGTGGATCAAATGAAGAAATCAAATCTAAAAGTTACTATGTGGGAGGTTTTGTATATTCCATCACAAAGGGATTTGTTGTAGCAAGATTTAAAGGAACATAAACAGATGGGTGATGTACAAGAAAAGGATCAAACTACTCCATAAAGAAGCTTGATACAACCTAAAGAGGAAGGAAATTCTAACAAAATTAGTAAGCCACCTCCCTTCTTTCTTTCTCTAGTTATTGGAAATCATATAGTGCACAATTATATGATAGATTCAGGTGCTAGTAGTTATGTTATGCCTAAGGGAATTGCCAATATTCTTGGAATCAAGCATGAAATGGTGGCTAGGAAGATTTTACAATTGAATGGTATTGTTGTTAGTACAACAAGAGTAATTAAGAACCTAAAATTAACCTTGCATGCATGCCTCGGGCTATGATGCGTTGCAAGATATTTCAGTCATAGACCTCCCTGCTCATTTTTCCATTTGCTTGTCTAGAGATTCACTGCTAAGATAGGTGGATACTTATCTGCTGATTGGTCTCACATGCTATTTAGAACTAGATATGACACTAGAGAAACCATCAAATTTGAACCCATAACAAAGGATCATCTAGAACCTTACAATCCTAGTCCAATAAACATGAACTATATATTTCATGATCAAAATGAGGAACGTTTTGTTCATGAGCCTGCCAATCGTATAGAAGGGGTAACTAATTGTTTGTTAGATGAATGTGGAAATTATTTACAATTTGACCCATTAATTGTTGCTAAAGTAGAAGAGATTGTTCTTGGCACCTACTACATTCATGAAGAGAGTGCTATTATCTACAATCTCATAAAAAAACAATAGGATCCAGAGGGATTGTGTTAGATGTTTTTTGATGGTTCTAGGAATCGAAATGGTGCTGGTACTGGTGTAATGTTGATATATCCAAGAGAGGTAAAATATTACTTCTCTTTCAAGCTTCAATTTAGTTTGACTAACAATATGGTTTAGTATGAAGCACTCATCCAAGGTCTCCAACTTGTCCAAAAAAGGAATATCAAATTGTTGCAAGTTTTTGGTGACGGTGAATTGGTTGTTCCTCAGGTTAGTTCTCAAAGCTCAAAAAAGAACAATATGCTCAAATCAAAAAAACATAGGGTTTGGTATTTGATCGAGGGCTTTAAGGGTTTTAATATCGAAACAACTTTGAGAAATCAAAATAAGCATGCTGATAGACTTGCAACAATTGGTGCTCAATTTGAAATACCAACACATATTGCAAGTAAAATGGAGCAACATATCAGGCTTGTTGTGAGACCTACTATTTCAGATAATCAAGATCATTGGAAGGTCTTTGAAAGTGATCAACAAATAGTGATTTTTCTACAAGAGGAGGCAAAATTTTCTAAAAGAAATCAGTCCAGGTTGCAAAATCAATATGGTGGTCAAATTGTGCAGCTGAGTAACAACAAGCTACCAAATGGCCTCATCACCCTTGAAATTATCTTCAACCCAGATGACCAGATGAAACAAAAAAGGATGAACTTAGCTGCAAAGAGGGGTGAATTTAAGCCAATAAAGATTTCAAAGGGAAAGTCTCTAAGCTTGGGAAAGGTATGCTCTACTATTGAACCTGAGGTTTTCATAGATCTTTGTAATAGATACAATGATGTAAGTATTTGAAATTATAAAGACCTAAAGGGTTTTGACCTAGGCCTTTCCCAAAAAACCATTGGATTAGATCCAGATGCCAAACCTATAAGGCAAAAATAAAGGCCTATAAATCCTATAAAATTGAGCCCTTGATGAGAAAAGAGTTGGCCAAATTGAGTGAGGCTAGATTTTTTTCCCATCAAGCATTCTTCATGGGTGGAAAATCTCATTCCTATCAGAAAAAAGGAATGAGGAAATCAAGATTTGAGTAGATTTTAGGGATCTAAACAGAGCCTCCCCAAAGGATCATTATCCCCTCCCCTCCATGGAGAAATTTTTGCAAAGAGTCAGTGGGTCAGAAAGGTTTTCTCTCTTGGATGGTTACTTAGGCTATAATCAAATTTTGGTCCAAGAATCTGATCAACATAAGATAAAATTTACTACAAAGTGTGGAATGTATGCTTATTATAAAATGCCTTTTGGTCTAACCAATGTAGGTGCTACTTTTTAGAGAGCCATTACTATGGCGTTTCAAGGTGTGTTTAGATAATTTGTTTTGGTCTACTTAGATGATATCATAGTGTTTTGAAAACATCCACAAGACCATTTTAGTCATCTTGAGTAGGTATTTCCCTAAATCCAAATAAATTATATTTTCTACTGATTAAGGCAAACTCGGACACATTGTTTCAAATGATGGCCTAGTCATTGATCCTGCAAGAGTAAAATCTATCTTGGCCATCCCACTTCCCGATCACAAGAAGGGATTATAGATTTTCTTGGGCACAATTAAATTTGTGAGGAGGTTCATTCCAAATCTTACTGCTTTGGTAAAGCCTCTTACCTCTATGCTCAAGAAAAAAAATGGTCTTCAAATGGACCAAGGAAGGTAAAGATAACTTTGAGGCTATCAAACAAGAAATTTCTTAGGCTCCTACCCTCGTCAATCCTAATTATGAAAATTGATTTCATTATTTATACCTTTGGAGGTGAAGCAAGTATATTAGTTTTCCTAACCCAACTAAATAAAGAAAATTTGGATTAGCCCATCGCTTTCTTTATTGAAGGGATTAAAAATTATGAGGTCAAGTAAATATATGTTGAAAAGAAAGCTCTTGTTGTTGTTATAGCATTAAAAAAATTCAGAAACATGTTTTCTAATAACATAATACAACTAATGTTTCCCCATGCTAGCATTAAAGAGTTCTAGTTGAGTAGAGATAGCAATGAAAAAAGGGCTAGATGGATCACCAAGGTGATGGAGTATGATGTTGAAATCAAAATCACCAAACTAGTGAGAGGCAAAGGGTTGTGTGATCAACTTGTATCAACATTTGAGACTCCTACAAAAGCTGCCCCTGCGCTGCAAGAACAAAAAGCACCAAATGCAAATATACGAGGCAGTTGGGTAAATGATATGACTACCTTTTTGCAGGAAGTTAGGTATCCTCCAGGTCTTGATATGACCAAAATAAGACATTTCATATTATAGTCCATTCCCTATGTCATAGTGGATGACATACTTTTCAAAAAGGATTTCAAGGGGGTCCTATTAAGATGCATAGAGGCAGATCAGGTCAAAAGAATGTTAGAAGAATTCCATGATGGCTATTCAGGTGGCCATTTTTTTGCAAGGACTACTACTACAAAAATCATGAGGACTGGTTATTATTGGCCAACCTTGTTCAATGATGCTAGAAAATGGGTGAGAAATTTCAAGAAGTGTGCTTTCTTTTCTAGAAAGAAAAGTTTGGCTGCTCTCCCTCTTCATCCCATTCAGATTGATCAACCATTTACATAGTGGGGTTTGGATTTTATTGGTATGATAAATCCACCATCAATTTCTGGTCATAAATGGATTTTGAGAACCACATACTACTTTACTAGGTGGACTGAGGAAATTTCCTTGAATGATGGTTCAATTTTGGAATTCCTTGATGGTATTGTTACAATATTTGACACTCCTACTATCATTTTAGATAACGCCAAGGCTTTCACTAGTGCTCAAATCCTTGATTGGAAAATTAGGCATGTTATTTACTTAAAGACCTCATCTAATTATTACCCTTAGGGTAATGGCCTGGTCGAGTCTTTAAATAAAAATATGATTAGGATTATCAAAAGGATCATTAAGGACAACCAAAGAGTCTGACATAGCAAGTTAAAGACAACCCTTTGGGCTAATAGAATTACTCCTAAAAGAGCAATTGGTAATTCTCCTTTCATGCTAGTTTATGGAAGGGAGGTAGGGTTTCCATTATCATTGGATATTCCTTCCCTTAAGGTGGCACATCAGATGGAGTTACAAGAAAATGATGCTATGACAATAAGGTTGGCCGAGCTCTTGGAATTGGAGGAGAAAAGGAAAAAATATATGCAAGTCATAGAGACACATCAAGCATAGGTCAAAAGAAATTTTGATAGAATAGTAGTCCATAAGATGTTCTAGGAGGGAGATCCAGTGCTGAAATGGGATGCAAACATAGCCAAAATTGGAAGACATTCCAAATTTGATGCCGTTTAGAGTGGTCCATATGCCTTCACTAGCTGTAAGGAGGCTAATGCATTCCATATTTCCAAGTTGGATGCTGAGGTTCTTCCAATCTTAGTCAATGGTATTCATCTCAAACCTTATTTTTGATAAGTTGAGTTTTGTGTACATATTGTAAATGGCTTGTTTTCCATGAAGTGATTTTGCACACCTTGCTTTTTCCATAAGGGAATGTATGTTCTAGTTTTCTTTCTTTTCTCCAAGTACAGGCCTGCACATATTTTTTTTGCCCTTGGGAAGCCCAATGGACTATTAAGGCCCTTGTTTTCCATGATTAGTAGGCAATCCATCTCGAAAAAATTGCCAAAAATGTTGACATTTCATGCCACCTTTAATGCCCATCAATTATAACCGATCTGAGAGATCTTAATGGTGCATCTTATTGAAATCCATGGTTATTTCAATATTTTAGGGTTTTGGAGGTTTTGAAATTCCTCATTTGTATTGAATTAGGGTTCCTATCCTACAAGTTTGGGTTTTCTAAAACCCTAATGTGTCAAAACCCTAAACCATATGTTTGAGTATACACTTTTGTTATATCCTTGTGTTGACCTCCTATAACTGGTCCCAGTCATTTAAGTCATAATCTCATGTCATTAGCACCATGTGTCAACTGGCCCCAACATCTTAATCTCATCGATCATATCCTGTTTGAAATATTTGATTATATATTAAGTCGCGTGGGTTATGAAATATTAATGCATTGTGTCCAATACTTTAAGCCTTAGGTCTAAAATAAATTGTGTTAAAGTCATAAGTCAAACTAGGTGATGGACTCAGCTTAAGTAAAATTTGGAGCACTTGCATAAGCAAGTGTCTTTAAGAAGAGCTCAACCTAGTCCCACTTGATAGTTGTTCATTGTTTATTGGCCTCCGTCATACCACATGAATAAAATATTCATAGAAATATGAGTGTAGGATAGCAGGAAGTGTGCCACGTGTCCAACTTTCAAGGTGGAAGCTATAGGCTTGCAAACAATGATTGTGGTGGGCTCATAATCTAAGGGCCTTTATTGAGCCATGTGGAGAAATCATGACCATTCCCTGCCATCCTATAGGCCATATCTTTGAAGATATTTATTGATCGTGGGAGTGCAAGAGGATTCCAAGTGGTAGCATCCTGGACGTTCGATTGTAGAAGGTCGAAACACATGCCAAAATTCGCCTAAGTATGGGCAAGTGCATAAGAGGTTAAGATACACATAGGTTGACCCTGTGGCAATATTTGGTGACTCTCACCGTCATCCCACAACCCTTGATATACTTTCTAGTATATGAGTGTGGGGGTTTGGGAACGTGACACCTATCCTTGGTGGGTTCGAGCTCGTGGCTAGTGACCTAATGTGAATCGATGGTCAACATTGATCTTATGTCTCAAATCTAACAACATGTTTTAAATCTCCATTGGGGCTTGATCTCAACCATCCATCCATGATCCAATGACCCAAATTCAAATTCTAATGGCTAAGCACATTGTGTTCACGAGTGAACCAAAAGTAATGGCACAATTGCATTTCAATAACTAGATCAAATTTGTGGCTACGAAGATCATATTTTCTCAATGTAGGGCTTACCCTTCACATTTTTCCACACCATATTCAATGCAAAAGCATCTCCCATACCTCTTTATGTTTAGAAGAGACATTCCTTCTATTGTAGATTAGATTCCATATTAGATTTTGTAGGAGTTCCCTACTCTACACCTACAAAAAATTCAATGTAGAGGCATGAAATGCACACTAGGGTTTTCTAGGATGGTCTCAATGTGAGATTTGATGGCCTTATCCTGATATCTAATCAAATCAAATATTTTTCTAACCCTAGTGGGGTTAGAGTTTGGTCCACAATCATCTTAATTATGCCTGAACTATAAAGGAAATACTTGTATTCATTCAAAGGGTTCTTCATATGGCTCCTCTAGGGTTTTTCTCTTGCAAACACTACCATTTTTCATATATTCCATTGTAAAGGTTGCTTCTAATATTTATGTTAGTAAAATTCAACTATTATTACTATTATCCTTTTCATGTTTTAGTAAAATCCATTTACCTTCATGTCTGAGCATGTGTTTTAATGGTTTTATTGATGTATTATGTTGTTCTAAAACATGAATCTAAACAAATTATATCTTGGTGCATCACCTTCATTTACATTTTATGTCTCCTATCTCTTTTCTCTGTGATCTATTAGAATATAATAGTAATAGGGTTTTATGTGCTGGGTTAGGCCAACACATTTGCACTTAGCTTAAAAGAGGAAGTCGGCCTTCTCCGGAGATTCAACCTCATTTGTGCAAGTTCCCACACCTTGAGGTTGTTTCCATTGTGTCATTATGACATTGAATCTTGTTTATTAGGGTACAATTTTATGTGACAATAGTTTACAAGTACTTTTGAGAAAATTTGAATAATAAGAGGAAACACTGTGTTGCAATGGTGTTCTGGTTTAGCCCTGCATTTATTCCATGTTGAAGATATGCTTGTGTGGTTTGGATATATTGATCAAAGGTATTCGAAGGTATTGCATCCCAACATGTGGGAGGTTGTTTGAGTGTATTGGGTGTGTACATTCTTCAAGTAAAATTTGTTGTGAAGGAATTTGTTGGATTTTAGGGTGTTGTTGGAATATTCTAGACCGTGTTCAAGCATGGTGTGTGGTCCACAAGTCTTCTTTGGATTTGAGGAAGTGTGTACTTAAGTATTAATGGTGTTAACACAGGTTCGACTGACCTTGGGTGTTTACACTAATTGTGAAGTTGCTTAGGTCTTTTTGGAAGCTTGGATTGGTGTGTATGAGTGGATTTAGGTCTTAGAAAAGGTGTGTTGTGGTCCGCTTTTATTCCTTTCCACAATGGGAATGTTTTGGTTCTGACCTAATTTGAATTTGCATGATTAAGGTGCATAGATGACCTTAGAGAATGTTTTCAAGGTTAAAGATGGTATAAATAAGTGTTGAGTTGTTGAGGGGTGACAAGATATATATGAATGGTGTAAATTGTAGAGTTGTAGGGTGTGAATTTGTGAAGTGTAGTACAAGCTTTATGTGTTAGATTATTGGATGTAGTGAGTAAAAGGTGTCTACAATTATTTAGTAAGACTGTGAAGGTGTTGGTGATGTTGTGATGGATTTTTTTGTTGCATTGAGATGAATTTACCATTGTCACATTCTTCTCTATCTTCTTTTCTATTTTGGGAGTGAGCCTTTCTTTCTTCTGGGTAGTGATCCCTTCGACAGTGAGCCCCATTTTATTTGGTGTTGATATTACTTTATATTGTGAGCTAATCCTCACTGTGGTTTTTCCCTTCTTGGTGTTTCCACATAAATTTGGTGTTTCATTGTGCATGGTGTTTCTTTGATTATATTTTTGTTATCTTCTTTCATGATAAATCATTCTAAAAAATTAAGGGTTAATTAACTTTATGTGGATCTAAATTTTTATGACGGTTTTGAAGTTTTAAGGTATAACTAATTCACCCTCCCTCTCAGTTATCTTGTGCATTCAATGATTGGTATCAGAGAAAGGTTCCTTGAGAAAGCTTAACTGCTTGAGGTAGATCTGGGATGATGCACAAGAAATATGTTCTTGTATTTAATGATCAGACTATGAATTTTGGAAGACAAGGATGGAAGGTTTTCTAGTTTCTCTTGGATTTGAAATCTGGAAGTTAGTTGAGAAAGGATATACTATTCCTACAAATGGTCTGAGCATTGATGATGAGATCAAGTCCTATGAAAGTAATGGTAAATCAAGGTATGCTCTTTTAAATGGTCTTGCTAATTTTGAATTGGTGAAAGTTATGAGTGAAAAAACTAGAGAAATTTAGGTAAAGTTAGAAAGCATTTATGAAGGAGATGATAAGATCAAGAAAGCTAAGATGCAGAATTTGAAGATCATGTTTGAAACCCTAGTAATGTCTAAAGATGAAAACATCACAAGCTGCTTGTAGAAGGTGTATGAAGTTTTCAATGGCATCAAAGGTCTTGGTGGAGAACTAAAAGTAGTAAACAAGGTACTTATAACTCTTCCTAAAGCTTATAGTCATAAAGTTTCTGTTATTGAAGAATTACAAAATTGGAATCAATATACTAGAGATCAGTTGTATGGTTCTTTAACTACTTTTGAAATGAGAGAATTTGGAACAAGTAGTACAAAATTTGAGACTGCTTTTAAGGTTGGAAAATCAGAGAAGACTGTGGAATCAGATCAAGAGGATCTTGATGGTGTAGAAGCTAACTTTGTGAGAAGAATGAAAAAGGGTATTGGGAAGTACAATGGTAAGTTTCCTTTCAAATGTTTCAATTGTGGAAATATAGGTCATTATGCTTCAAGATGTCGAAACAGAGCTTTGAATGATAAAAATAAGGGGAACAAAGGTAAGAAAATTAAGAAAAGTTATTATGTTAGACAAGATGCAAGTATATCTGATGATAATTTTGATTATGGGGATGATGAGGATGGTGAATGCTTGTTCATGGATTTAAAGGATGGAACTAATTCTGCTAACTCTAAGAGAGTGTGAAGGAAAGGGTTCCAAAAAAAAGTGTTAATACTAAAGGAACCTTGGTGTCTTCTTTTCATTCTAAACAAGAGAAGAACTACTAGATCATTGATAGTGGATGTTATAATCATATGACCGATGGTAAGAGTAGGTTTGTTAAAATTGAAAAATATGGAGGACTTTTTAGATTTGGTGATGATACATCTGCTAAGATATGTGGAAAAGGTTCAATCAGTTTTGATGGAAAGTATAACACTGATGATTTTTAAGACATAACATCTTGAGTGTTGGATAAATGTGTAGAAAAGTATACAATTTTATGTTTTAGGATGATGGTTGCGAGATCAGAAAAGGCTCTAAAACTATGGTTGCTATTGGAAGGACAAATGGAAATGCCTATCAACTCAAAGGTGCTAATGGTTATTGTTTCATAACTCTAATCAATGAGAGCTGGATATGGCATAGAAGAATGTGTCACATCAATTTTGATATCTTGATAAGGATAAGTTTAGTCCAAGTCGTGAGAGATCTACCAAATATTACAAATCCTATCAATGTTGTTTGTAAGGAATGTCAAATTGGAAAGCAAGCAAGAAGAATTTTCAAAGTCAAAGAACAATTTCTTCTACTGGACTATTGGAATTGGTGCATATAGATCTTTGTGGCCCTACTTGAGTAAGAAGTCTTCAAGGTGACAAGTAATTCATGCTATTGATTGATGATTATTATAGAATGACATGGGTTACTTTTCTCAAAGAAAAACCAGAAGCTCTAGACAAGTTTAAAGCATTCAAGTTATGGTTGAGAATGAAATGAATATGAAAATCAATTTGGTGATGATACATCTGCTAAGATATGTGGAAAAGGTTCAATCAGTTTCGATGGAAAGTATAAAATTGATGATGTTTAAGACATAAACTCTTGAGTGTTGGATAAATGTGTAGAAAAGTATACAATTTTATGTTTTAGGATGATGGTTGTGAGATCAGAAAAAGGCTCTAAAACTATGGTTGCTATTGGAAGGAAAAATGGAAATGTCTATCAACTCAAAGGTGCTAATGGTTATTTTTTCATAACTTAGATCAATGAGAGCTGGATATGGCATAGAATAATGTGTCACATCAATTTTGATATCTTGATAAGGATAAGTTCAGTCCAAGTTGTGAGAGATCTACCAAATATTACAAAGCCTATCAATGTTGTTTGTAAGGAATGCCAAGTTGGAAAGCAAGCAAGAAGAAGAAGTTTCAAAGTCAAAGAATAATTTCTTCTACTAGACTATTGGAATTGGTGCATATAGATCTTTGTGGTCCTACTTGAGTAAGAAGTCTTCAAGGTGACAAGTACTTCAATGCTATTGATTGATGATTATTCTAGAATGACATGGGTTACTTTTCTCAAAGAAAAACCAGAAGCTCTAGACAAGTTTAAAACATTCAAAGTTATGGTTGAGAATGAAATGAATATGAAAATAAATGCTTGAGGTCTAATAGAGGCAGAGAGTTCACCTCCAATGAATTCAATATCATTTGTGAGAATCATGGAATAAAGAGGAATTTTTCTACCCCTAGGACTCCTCAATAGAATGGAGTGGTTGAAAGAAATAATAGGACTATTCAAGAATATGTAAGGACAATGATGAAAGAAGAAAATATACTAGAAGTTTATTGGAGAGAAGCGATTCATACTATTGTTTATATAATTAACACAATGCAAGCAAGATAAAACAACACAGAGAATCCTTATGAGCTATGGTATGGAATAATTCCTAATGTCAAATACTTCAAAGTGTTTGGAAATAAATACTATATCAGAAGAGATGAAAAAAACTTTGAAAAGTTTGATGCAAGATTTGATGAAGGTATCTTCCTTGGATATTCTACTAGAAGAAAAGCTTACCAGTGCTATAACAAGAGGCTAAGAAAGATTGTTGAAAGTGCAAGTATCAAGGTTGACGAATACCTACAAAAGAATTCAGTGGAATAGATGTATATGAATCAAATGAGTCTTCTTGCAGAGAAGAAGAAAAAGCTAAGGAAAAATAAGTGCAGATTGAAGAGGGAGAAGCTCCAAAAAGGTTCCTGAAAGTCTTAAGTATGTGTAAAAGAATCATTTTGAAGAACAAATTATTGGTGATAAGAGAAAATATGTACTGACAAGAAGGAAATTTTCTGAAGAAAAGGTAAATATGTGTTTACTTTCTAAATTTGAACCAAAAACAATGATTGAAGCATGTAAGGATGAGTATTAAATCAAGGTTATGGAAGAAGAACTAATGTGGACTGAGAAGAATAAAACTTGGGAACTTGTCCTAAGGACAACAAACAAGAGTGTGATTGGAGCTAAGTGGGTATTCAAGAACAAACTAAATGAGAGTGGAGAAGTGGTAAGAAACAAGACAAGGTTTTTGTGTAAAGGATACTCACAAGTAGGACGAATAGAATTTTAGGAAACATTTGCTCTGGTGGAAAGAATGAAAGCTATCAAGATTTTTTTGGATTTTGCAACACATAAATATTTCCCAGTTTATCAAATGGATGTGAAGTTTTCTTTCTTGAATGGAGAATTAGTGGAAGAGGTATACATAGAACAACCAAAAGGATTTTAGTTATTAAATAAATTAGATATGGTTTGCAGATTGAAGAAGAAATTATACAGATTGAAGCAAGCTCCTAGAGCTTGGTATGTAAAGTTAGACAAATACTTGTTATAGTATAAATTCAATAAAGGTATCATTGATAGCAATCTTTACTTCAAAGTTGAAAAGATCAAATCTTGATTGTGGTTGTATATGTGATGACATAATTTTTGGAGGAAATAAAGTTATGTGTAAGAGATTTACATAAAAGATGCATAAAGAGTTTGAAATGTCAATGTTTGGGGAGATGAATTTCTTCCTTGGGTTACAAATCAATCAGACAAATAGAGGTATTTTCATTTCACAATCAAAGTATGTCAAGGAAATACTAAAGAAGTTTGGAATGGAAGATTCTAAATTGGTATGTACCCCTATAATTAAACTAGTTGAAAGCTGAGAAAATATGATGAATTTCCTAAGGCTGATCAGAGCAAGTATAGATCAATGATTGGAGGATTGCTATAACTAACTACTACTAGACTAGATATCATGCATACAATCTATCTTATGGATAGATTTCAAGAAGATACTAGAGAGTCACATGTTGCAGCAGTGAAGAAGATATTTAAATACTTGAATGGAACTTCGAAATATGGCTTGTGGTATCCAAAGGATACTGAATTTACTCTAAGTACTTACATAGATGCAAATTAGGTTGGTTGTGTAGATGGCAGGAAAAGTACAAGTGGTGGTGCATTCTTTCTTGGATATAGATTAGTTTCATGGCTAAGCAAGAAACAAGATTATGTATCTTTATCTACTACAGAGGAAAAGTACATTGCAACATGTTGCACACATGTGTTATGGATGAGGAAAAAAATAAAGGATATCAAAGTAATATATGATGAACCAATTTTGTTTTTTCATGATAATACAAGTGCTATAAATACTTCAAATAATTTGGTAATGCATTCAAGGACAAAGCATATCTCAATCTGGTATCACTTTTTGAGAGAGAAGGTTGTAGAGAATGAAGTGAATCTTGAATATGTGCCTACAAAGGATCAATTTTTTGATATATTTACTCAGGCTCTTCCTAAGTGTCATGTCCCAAAATTTTCCAATCTTAAGAAAACACAACTACTAAATTTTTTCAACATGCAACCACTTCTAAGGAAAATATGAGTTCTAAAGTTAATCTAAATTGATGACATCACATTTACGATGTCATCTCGATATTTTAACTATCCTAGTCACTTGTGCTCTAATTAACTCTAAGACGTGACAAAGTTGATTCTTTTAGATTATTGAACTACAAGTATCATCCTTCCATATTTCCTATCCATAATTCTCTCTTCTAGATTAACAATAAAAGAACATAATATTGTATAATAAAACTAAACCATCGAGAGTTTTAAAAATGATAAGAAAAGCTATACTAAACAAGAAATCTTACACAAACCTACAAGTATAAACATAATTAAAAGACAAATCTAACATCATTATAATATCAATGATTAAGTATTTTATTTCCATCATCGCAACTTAATTCTAGATTTGCATTTAAGACAAGAATTAAGTGATAAGTACACCTATTGGTTAAATTTAGTAATTCTCATTTGAATTATTTCATGAGTTGAGTTAAGAGTTCAAGGATCAAATTGGAAACTAAGTTCATTTCCTCGTTAAACTTGGAGAAATTTCAAATTTTTAAAGATTATTGTTAACCCAAATAGGATAGATTTTTATTTCTAGTAGTTATTTAAATATTTTTATTATTTTTTATTTTCACAATTATCTCGATAAGAAATTATCCACCAATTGATTAAAATATCACTCAATTCATTTATTATACATTGTTAAAAGTTAAGATTGCTAACGTATATTTTAATATTTCCAAGGAACATAAGTCTCAATTTAATAAATATTACAAAATAAATATCTTCTTGAAGCTTACTATGGTACATAGTTTGCATATGGTTACATTATAATAGCTTTCCGAGAATTCCAAGTTACGCTATCTAATACTTCACTAATGTTTATACAACTAGTAATTGCACCTTGACCTGTGCAATGGGTATGCCAAAGATGTGGAAGGTAAATTAGGGAAAATTTTGGTCTATTTTTTGCATACATTTGTGCAGTATACATGAGGTCAATTGGTAGTCCATTTAGAAAATGATGTTGTTTGTGCAACAAAGGTCTCAAATTTCAATGGAAAAGTGACAAATTCAAATCAATTATGCATCCACGTGCAAGGATCTACACATAACTAAAACAAAACCTCTAAATCAGGAAGATAATCGAGCTCCATTACCAATAGGCTCATGTTATTCTTTAAATAGGGAGAGAGGGAGAGAGAGGGAGAGGTAGGGATGGAAAGGGGGAGAGATATGTTGGCAGATTATCAGTGCTCCCCTCGGGATCCTCAACATGGACTAATCGCTTCCCATGGATCTGTTAACTCTGGTAGTTGTATCGGGCATTAACAGGTTGATCTTTTGGTGCAACAACAATTGTGGGGCCAACAATTGGTATTAGAGCCAAAGGTGCCGGGTTCGAATACCCTTGGGTAATGCTGAGGGGTAGTTTGTTGAAAGATGGTTAGCGCTCCCCTCGGGATTCACGACATGGACTAATCGGCTCTCATGGATCCGTTAACTAGGGTAGTTGTATCAGGCATTAATAGATCAATCTTTTGGTGCAATGACAACTGTGGGGCCAAAAAGATATAGGGGGAAGCGAAAGAGAGAGAGACAAAGGGATAAGGAGATAGAGATAGATATGGAAATGAAAATAGAAATGGAGATGGAGGAGAGGGATATGGAGAGGAGAGGGAGATAAATAGAGAGTGAGGATAGAGGGATAGATAGAGACAAAATACGTAAATATATAGAGATGGAGAGAAAGGGAGAGAGAGGGAGAGGGATAAAAGCAAGAAGTTGGGTCCACAAACAGGGAAAGTTCTGGCTAAAACAAAAAAAATCATAGGAAATGCGTACATGCTTTAGATTGGGTACCCAAGCCTAAATCCGAATGCGTATGCATTTAGATTCGGGTACACAACAAGAAACGCATACGCATTACTGAAAGCTATTTAAAAAAAAAAATGACTATCTTATTCATTTTTCACTACAGTTTGGTTGATGACCTTGAGGAAGAGAGAATTTCATGTACACGTTCCTAAGGGTCTATTTTAACCTAATTTTCACTGCCACCTCCTCTCGTCAACATAACCGACCTTAGCGACCTCTAGGTTGGTTGAATTCTACTCTTTTTTTTCTTTATATCTTGCATTTTTTTTTTGTATTTTTTATTTAGTTTTTGTTTGTTTTATTTGTTTTACAGTGAATATTTTATAGTTTTTAAATATTATTTTTAATCAAAAACATCAAGCAAACCAAAAAAATTAAATTGTAAATTGAAAGCCATAAAATCTATACCTAAATTAACTAGAATTTAACCTAAATTGGACACAAAACTTAGAAATCAAAACCCTAAACCCTAGGTTCCAAAAAACATAGACCTAAAAACTAAAACCCTTAACCCTAAGACCTAAGACCTAAAACCTAAACCTAAAACCCTAAACCCTAAAACCTAAACTTAAATTACATTTATAGTGTCTAGATTTGTTGTCTTTTGACTAGCCCTCAAATCACATATAATCCCTAGATAAGTCTATTTATAATGTCTAGATTTATTGTATTTTTACTAACCCTCAAATCACATAATCCCTACAATAATAACTTCTTAAGAAATCTCATATCTTTATAACAATTCTTTAGTTAAGCCTTAATTTACATAAGATCACATTAAACCTTTTGTAATGCTTGTATATTTTCCATACAAGGAGCATATCTAGCACCAAATTCTACATTTTCAAGGAAATAATAACTTGTTTCAAATATTATCTTAATAATATTTATTAGTGAGCCCAATATTGCATTAGTAATACTTTTTATCACTCCCAATCCTCACTCTCCACCTCTAACAAATCTTCAAATACTTGGCATGCTCACTTTTCCAAGTCCTTGTTCAATTTCTTTAGCAATATTCACCTATGTTCATAATCTTCATGCTTAGGTGCACAAAGTCCCTAAAATTTGTATCTATGTCCATCTACATACCTCTAAGTAACTCAAAACCAAGTATCAAATTTCATCAAAATAGGCTTGGCAAGTACAATTTACTACTCAATTTTAACCTTGCAAGGAAAATGAAACCATATGGTTACTAGAAGTCAACACAAAACCCATTGAATTTACAGATTTAATAAAATTAAACACTCTATCATAAAATAAATTTTATATGAATATGCTTGTTGGCTCTAATTCTCAAAATTAATTTTATTGCAATAAAATTCAAGGTTCATGGTCTATAATAGACAATAAAAAGGAATGAACAATTTATAATTTTATATATTCCTCTTCATGGACCTAATACTTAAAACTTTCAAAAGTGACAACGTTTGAGACTTATAAATATGTCTATCAAATATATAATAACAAAACCTGAGAAAATTTTGAAACAACCATGATTATCTTCCCAAACTAGTAAGGAAATATAGGCTAGTTAAGAAAAAAAACTCTAGAAATTTAGTTAGAAATTGAACCAAAATATCACCTTCCCAAAATCACACAATCATGAAATGCCAAAAATAAATTATGATCAAGTAGCTCATTAAATTATACTTAATAGATTTATAATTTTTCCACTTGTCAAAGCAATGAAGTAGGACTTTGATATTATTATTTAAAGATTTTAAATTAGGCCATTGTGTTGAAATCAAAATTTAAGATAGAGTGAGAATTTAATCAAGGGTATGTACATGACTTTAATTGTATAATTTAATGTACATGTTGTAGGGGAGGCTATAATTGTTTGTATAAATTCTACAACATAAATTAGTCTAAATTTTCATGCTATGGATTTTTAATATTTTAAATTGAATGTGTCTTCAAATGAAATGTATTTTGAATTTGTGCACATTCAATGTGATTTATAACTTTCAAATTGTGTACATTATTTAATTAGTTTGTTGATATATATTTTTTAATTGCTTAACATGTAGTTGCCATTTCATTGAACATGGAGCCTGAATTTAATATAGAGGATTTTATACCTAATGAATAGACTGAAAACCCCATACATCCACATTCACCACCATGAAAAAACCCCACACCTCCACCCTCCCCACCTCCTAACCCCCCATGCCCTGTAGTAGATCAAAATCGATTAAGAAAGAGCATTAGAGAAAACCTTAATGTGATTCAAGAAAATATAGATTTGATAAAAAATGAGCCTAACATTCCCCCCCATCTCGCACGGTTTGCATCTTCGATGCAAACTGTTGTCGATTCTGTTTGATCCATTGATGTGGACCTAGATAGGTTCCATCAACGGAGAGAAGAGATTAGACAATTCTATGCAGATGAATTGTCTCATAAAGAAATCCATGACCTTAAAATTACCAAACAAGTCATTTGCCAATATTTATTTAGCCCCCAAATAAAGGAACTAATTCCACCCACTAAAAATGAATTTCAATTTAATGGTGTAGGCACCATCAAATAGATGAAATTTTTTGGGATAGATGGTGGATGGTGTTTGATACTCCACCACATGGAAATTATGAGGTGCCCCTTTAATTTTTGAGAAACTTATGGGCTCTATTCGAGTTGGGTTTAAAACCCAAATATTTTGATATGAGGTCATTTCAGGGAGTTGGGCGTGGCATGCCCCAACATAGATTAGGAGCACACATCGATCCTCAGTGACATGCTCTGATTGCTCCTATTGTTGCTCCTCCTTCTCCTGGTGTTCCTGTTGCATTTCGACAACAAAAGACATTGTCAATATTAGGAGCATTGAGTTATCTTTTAGGACATCTCACTCATCAAACTACACATGCGGTGGCTGAAATGGGAAATAGAGAGCATGGAGGCTCAAGCTATGGGCATACTCAAACATCTACTTCAAATGACCCACATGCATCTAGGAAATAGTCATATATGGATTTACTATATTTTGAGGATCATCCTACACATGTATGTACACTTTTTAACTTAGGCACATTTTAATTTGTTTGAAATATGCAAAATTCATGTAAATAATAGTATCAAATTATATATGTATATGTATATATAATATAATATAATATTAATTCAAGAAGTGTTCGATGTAGATGCATGATCACATGATACCTAAATCTCAATATGATCATGTCTGTATCTCGAGTGCTATAGCATTGGGCCCACCTTTTGGTCAGGTACACACCAATATATATTTTAATTTATCTAGACATATCCAATTTAATTTGAATTTGTACACATGTGTGAAATGACATATTGTATCTAGATGTAGGGAGGTCATGCGATACCGAGTACCGACCAACCACAAGTTGTGGTGAGCACTCTTGAGTCATCGTTAGCTATTATGTATGGGCCATCTAAGGTGCATGCTTTCAAAAGTTTGTTAAGTTTAAAAAAAATACACATGATCATAGATCTAATTTAATTTGAATTTATACACATGTGTGAATGATCTATACATTATTGTATCTATATACAGGGAGTTCATGCGATACCCATGACGAGTACACCCGAGAAATCATTCTAACATATTGTTTGCTTTATTTGAATATGCAGAAATTAGTAGATCAAGCATTTGGACCTTCTCAATTGACAGTTATACTACCCATTGAACAAAATGTGCCAATAGATTCACATGATCAGATGGTAATTTATGCATACTAAAAATCATTTTTACTATATTTACTAGATATTTAATTAAATTTATTTTTATCAAGTTTATATTTTCAAGTTTATATGTTAAATTAAATCAGAATTTCTAAATAACTTTAAATCGAATTTTAGGTTTATTGTACTCTTCTACAATATGATATGGGTACATCTAGTCCACATGGAGCAAAGACGAGACTTGATTTGACTGATCGCCCTGATAGTTAGATGCTTTAAAATTTTATGGACTATGGATTTAGTTTTATTTAAACATATGTGTGTTGAACATCTAGAATACTGAGAGGGGGGTGAATCAGTATTCCATAAAACCATTCTAATAAAATCCATCTAAAAATTATCACAATTCTGACTGAATCAACAAGAGAGAACTTAGAAAAAAATCAATGCAACCATACAAATGAACACCAAATTTTTAATGTGGAAAACCCAAATAGGGAAAAACCACGGTGAGGGTTAACTCACAATATATTATATCCAAATACAAAATATTATAGGGCTCACTGCCAGGACTCACTCTCCTTGAAAGGCTCACTGAATGAATACAAAAGATGGCTAACCACAAAGATACAAAGATAGTGGCTCACTTCCAAGAGTTTTAACTAAGAGAATATGCCCTCAGTATGCAGGGTTTAGTTCTATTGAGACTCAAAATATGAAGTATTGCCTCACACAACAGTCACTCAACAAATCTGCTCTGATTACAACTGATAAAGCATTTAGGCTCAAATATTCACATACACCCTAATCCTTTTCACGCCTTTCTTCCACTTCCCTTCACCACACTTCCTACCCCTTCACCTACTTTCAAAACATGTCATATATATATACAAGTATATCTTATTCATCAATTAGGTTAGCTTAATTAGATGAAAAACAAAGTAATCAAAATATTCTTGTCAACCCTATATATTATTTAAAACATTTTATCCATGTAGAGCATTATACCAAGTCGGATAACATCCATAAACCATAACTATTCTTCATAGTGAATTTCATACGTTAGGTCGGCAAAGACTAGACATAATTCACATAATCTCCAAACTGACAAATAATCCTTAAAGAAAACACCTTCCAGATTTGAGACCACATCAATTTATCATCATATTACCAACATAGAGACTACCAAAAAAATCACAACATAAGAATGTTCTCAAGAAAAAGTGGAGTCTCCCACACTAATATGCAAAGTAAGGAACAATAGTAAAATATAGAGTTGAACTCCGTTAGAGATAACTTTTTGCTCACAACCCAAAACTTCTCAAGATCCAGGATATAGCTATTTTAATGAGACATGATAACATGGTTAAGAGATTAGAGTCATATTATCTCTTGTAGTGAATTCCAGACTCAAATACCAACACATTGATTCATCACAAAAGGACATTACCGGTAGAGAACAAATTTTGATAAACTAATAAAACTTCCTATATAGCTATTACCATGTTGACATCAATGAAAACATAGGAACAACCAACACAAAATATCTACACTTCATTCTCATGTTGCAAGGCTCCTACAATCTCCCCCTTTGGCATTGATGGCAACATGCATGACAAAAACATTTTCCAATATACTACAAATGAATACTCCCCCTATCAAAATTGTTCTTCACAAATTATTTTTTTCTTCTGCCAATCTCTATCTCTCCCCCTTTGACATCAATGGCAAGAATACGGTCTAGAATATATATATATATATATATATATATATATATATATATATATATATGCATCAAAATGTAACCAAAAAGATATGAACACAAAATTGAATCAACCTAAAGAAGAAGAACCCTTGAGATTCTTCAGAATGACCTTCCATGACACTTTGCCTTCTTCCCATTAACCTTTTGTACTTATAAGAGTCTTGTGGAAAAATTCAATCTTAGTTAAAGACTCTATACCATCTACTAAAGTATTGGGACTAAGATTAATCTCTAATAAATTACCAATACCATCAAGAGCACTATGTGCCTGAGTTTAACCATGTCTCTGAGTGCCACAAACTTCTTAGTAACTTCTATTCTTTGGTCCCGCAGGGAAAATAATTTGTCTTATAGTTGCATAATGTAGGACCACCTCTGATTGTCTCTATCTTCTTCCAATCTGTATGAATTTTATTGAGTGCTCATCTGGGTTTAATTCTTTTTTTTATCTCATCTTTTATGTTCAATGTACTGCTAGACCAATCTAGGCAAAAAGAAATTAGTTTGTGTGCCTCTTTCTCACAACCTTGTACACTCTCCAATCCTTTCATCAATTGACTGTGTGCATTTGCACATTTCTCCTCGATATCTTCCAGGTTTTCTTCAATAGACCCAATTCCAACATGCACTTCTTGTCTGGAGATGTAGACCTTCAAAGAATTAACCATGTTTATGAGATTCTCCACAACAAAAATAGATGAATCAAAATTAGCACCAGGAATAACCTTCTGCAATTCATCCAAATCCCCTTGAATTTTTATTTTTTCATGCTCATGTTGAGCTCTCTCTAACTCACTTCCTTCTGCAACTTCTTGTTTGACAACACTCTTCCTTTAATTCCCTGTTCCGATTGCACTACTGAAGGTACCTTCTACATTGGGATTGTGCAGGTTTTCCAAAAGAATTTTTGAATAATATTTAACTTCAGCATTTGACACTTCATAATATAACTCAGATATCCAAACCAACCTTGATTCAAATGCTTCCATGTGATAAAAATTAGTAGACACTAGAAAATTGATATTTTCGGAATACTTTTCAACAACACTTACTAGAATCCTTGATCTTCTTCTCATCCTCATTTGAAATGTTCCAAAAAATGTATCAAGAGTAGTCTCTTGAGCATCCAAATTACAGAGAATTATCAAGAAGTTCCTGATTTGATGGGAAATAGGCTCTGTATTTGACCATTATATTCTTCCTATCACTGACAATTCTCTCAAAAAGTAGAAAAGTAAGCAGAAAACCAAATTGCCATATTGAAATGTATTCTTCTTACTCTTCTTAGTTCCATTTTAATTCTTCAAAATATGCATTCAAAGTAATTCACATAGGTCATAATCCATACATCTTTTAAACATATCAATAACAGTATGTATAGTAGTAGTAGAAACTATGAGATCATTTCTAGGAAGGAAAACTTTGTGACCAATGACCATAGCAACATACCTGATAACCGGATCCATAATTGATTTCAAATAAATCTCTTTTCCTTCAAAAGTTGCCCCAATTATCTCAATTATATCTTGCTCCTTCACAAAATTTCGTTTGGGAACTGGTATGAAGGAACACAAACTAGTTACATATTTGATTGCTTCTCTGGTAATCAAATGTGCTTCATCAATCCACAAAGATTCATTATTAATTCTACTCAAAACTATTCGAACGTACTTCCTGTCAAACTCAAACATAGGGGATTTCCTCCAAACATCCAACTTCTTCTCAACTAACACTTTGTGGGCATCATGATTCTCTTCCAATTCATTCTTCCGTAGAATGATCAACTAGACTGGTGACATTTCTTCAATATTACTATAAATAAATGCATAGATATCTTCTGTGGGAAACACTCTAGGAGGGATGCAAGAGAATGCATCAACAGACTCTTCTGACACATTTTTCAAATATCTTCTCAAATTAACTTGCACTCTATCCACACTATTCACAACCTTTGAATTATCCACAACAATAAAATTGAAGGATTGTGCAAATAGGAATACCTCTGTAAATGCCAACAAGGAATGTATAGATATCCTACTTTTGGAGCTCACTTCAAATCCACTTGATTTCTCCTTCAAACCTTGAAACTCCGAATTACTCTCTAAAATTCCCTTGCACACTTCTTTGAAAATACATATGCCTCTTGAATTGTCTGAATTTATTTATTTCATTCTGAATGATTTTACAATAAATGCTTCAAGTTGTAGGTAGATTACCTCAAAAATGTGTGCACTTCCATTCTTTCAAATTATGCAAAATTCATTCTTCACACATGCAATCGAGAAATTCATTGAAATCGTTACCACATTAAATATACATTTGTCATGACGTGACATAAGTATTGATGAGGGGTTTTATTTTATTTTCTGATAATTTCTTTTCATATCTTTCCTTACTTATTCCGGATCAATGATTTGTTCATGCTTCTTCGTTGGATAAATATTTCTTCTTCTTTTGTAGTTATTAACAGGTTGTTTCGAATTGTTGCACTTACAAGAAACAACATTCTTCCTTCCATTCTTTCTCTTATTCAACTTATTTTCATACTAATTATTTTTATGTCCAACCTTCTTGCACTTAAAACATTTATTAGAGAATGATAGAGTATCATTCATTTTACTTTTATAGTCCTTTTCCTTATGACCAAATTTCTTGCAGGACTGACAAACACCATTGAAAGATAAATACCTTTTAGCATCAGGTTTTTTGACGAGAGTTCTTTTGGAATTTCCTTTTAGATTCTTGATTCTTCCATCTTTGCATTGAATCTTCTTGTTAGTAGATTTCTTCACTTTAGAATTATGATCTTATTCAAACTCTAAACCACTTTTATCCATTGCCACTCTTTGAGAAGTAATTAACTTGTCAAGCATTGCAGAGCTTACCTTAAATTTTTCTTCAAAACTTCTTGCCTTTTCTGGATCAGATCTTAATATTTCTACTTCTTCCTCAAGCTTTGTGTATTCATCCATCTTCCTTTGAATTTCAATTTCTTGATATTATTCAATTATCTTATTTTCATCTAATTTCCGCAGCTGGTCGAAGACAATTTGATCAACCTTAACCAATAGATCACATGCTTAAACACATTTATGGTGCAAGGGCACCAAGTTGGCTAATTTTGCAAACAAGGTTTTAAGTTTTTCATTAGGTTGATTTTGGTATGCTGAAATTTTTATCATTAAATAAGGTCAAATAGACCATTTTTAATGTACTTGGAGTTATGTGAGCTCATTATTGTCATAGTTTGCAATTTGGCAAAAATGTTGTTAGGAAAAGTTGGTAAAAATGCAAAAATTGCAAAGTTAGGTGCATGCAGGGTTAGTTAGGTAGAGAGACAGTTTTAGGAGTTTGTTTTGGTATTATGATTGCATTGATGTTTTGTATAACCTTGTGGAAGAGGTGAGAGGAGGATTTTAATGGAGAAAATCAAGAAGAAACCCCTGTTCTATAAGAAAATTATGTGTTTTTGATTGGCAATTCACTGTTAGAGGCCCCTGTACGGTCTCGTACAGTGGGGTATTAGAATAAGGTACATTGAATTTTTAAGAGGCATTTGTAAACTTAATTTTGGTTCCATTTTGAATTATTTTTATTGAGAATGAAGTGTTTTATAAGTCTTTCTTTAAGTACACGTAGAGAACCCTACAGTTAAGGGTTTTGACAGAGTATTGTGAGTTTCCAACTTTTCCCACCATTATAATTTTCTCTTAACTTCTTGGAAAGGTGTGGATAGAAGTTTTTCCTAGTTTCATGTTGGTTTCAAGTGCAGGAGAGATGATTGAGAGATTTTTGAGCTACTGTCCTAGTTGATTTCTTATGTGTTTTGACCTAAAAATGGTGGTTTCATATAAGATTGATGAAATAACAGTGGTAAAGGTTGGGAGTTGGTTCTTAAATCATGTGCGGGATATTTCTAAGGTGTTAAAAGTGTTGGTAGAGTGTGGGGTGTTGTGGAAGCCTGAGTTTCAATAAACCTTCCTTAGTTGCAAGCCTATTTGGCTTTAAAGCTGCATTTTAAGCATTTGGGTGAGTAAAATCTTTGCATCTCTGCCAATATTATGAAAATGGTCTTTGGGTAGTTGGAATAGTTTGTTGGAATTTAAATTAGTGATGGGTGATAAGATTTGAAGGGTGTCCCTTTGGGAAAGTGGCCTGAATGGCCTTGTTGTCTAAGCAGAGCAGTGCTAGTTGAGTTGTTTCTTCCAAAAGAGTCTATGGTGGTTTTGACATAAGTTTTATATCTTGGAAAAGGGTATCTAAAAATGTTTTTATACTCTTGATGGGTGATATGAGTCAGAAGATATGAGTGACAGTCTCCTGTGGAAGGACTAATAACTTGTAAATGGTTTAGGGTGGTAATGCTACAAATTGGTGTTTTCCTAGTTTTTGTTGGTCAAGTTGAGTAAGTTGAAGTGTCTTAATCTTGTTAGATTCCTTAAATGGTTCATGTAAAGGCATTAAACCCCAAGTGTGGCTTGGAGTCCTTAGAAGCCTATTCCTTTGATGAGATTTTGAGAGTATGTTAGGAAGTCATTCAAGTCCTAGTTTTTAATCCTTGTCAAATTTTTTGTGTAACCATTGATGCTCTACATCAATTGGTATCAAAGCTCAGAAGGTTTGGGAAAAAGAATTTGGTATTTGTGTTTGTGTGTTTGTGCAGGTTGAGAAGAGAACCTGGTTGCCAAAAGACTAGGTAGAGAAGAGAATAGACCTAGGTGAGGCAAAGACTGTTGGGAAAAGTGCTTGAATGCTTACTGACATGTACCTCCTAAAAGAGTAGTATTGGTGAGACCCTTGGAATGTCTTGCCAACAAGAAACTATGTTCTAAAGTCTTGGAGGTATCAGATCACTGTGAACTAGGACCTATCTTACCAACGAAAGTCATCGGGGTGACATGAACTATCAGAGTGAGATTCCAAACTCATTCTGACAACACAAGTCTGGGCGATATCGACGTGACCCCATGATTGTCTTGTCGATAAGAACCATTGGCATGACTAGAGCAGTCAGAGTGAGATTTCTAATTCGTTCCGATGGAAGATGTTTGGGTGATGAAGATCATCAGGGAGACTCTTTCCGATGGTTGCATTAGTGAGACTTGAGTTGTCGACGTGACTTCTTGAGCTCTTGTCGATAGTATTATTCTTGCTGATGGATCTACTCTTGATGAATGATCGATGTGACTATTGCCGATAGCATCGATTTTGCCGATGGTCTTGAGATCAGGGAGACTTCACCAAGTCTGAGTGATAGAATAGTAGAAGTCAGTGCAGTGTGCAATGATCTGTGGGTAGTCTAGCATCGGTGAGACACAATCTATTGTCTCACCGATGAGCAATACAGTTGAAGTGTTTTGACCAAGTGTCTATCCTACGTGGTTTGTTCTGAACCAATGAGAGAAGTGAAATGCAAACCTATTGGTAGTTGAAATGTTGTGACCGTTTTCTTGTGGGAATCAAACAAACCACTTGAGTATGAATGAATAGTTTGATCGAGGGTTTGGTTTGTTGGTCGAATGATCTGTTAGTGAATTTCATTGTATGCAGTTTTCAAAAGCATTGTAAAAGTGATATTATGTACAAGGTTGATCAGGGAAATGTTGCTACTATAAATTGACATCTGAAAAGAAGAGTCTGTAACGTGTATGTAATTAATTTACTATAATACAAGTGATCTTCTTTGGTGTGGTGGGTTTTTCTCCCATAAGGGTTTTCCCATGTAAATCTGGTGTCATTTGTGTTTGAATGTATTGCTCAATTCTATTATTTCTTTTGTATGTATCTTAGTGAATTGTAATTTCAAAGTTTAAAAGGAATATCTCTTACTCCTCTTAGTTTTGACATTAGGAAAAGTTTGTTTCACAATTGAATTTTTTCTAACAAGTGGTATCAGAGCCTGGCTAGTTGTGTTATCCTTGTGGGTAGGTTGGATTTTTTGTGTCAATTTCTGTTAAGTGGGAGTTTTGTAGAGGTCTTGGATTTGTCTAATTACAAATTGAGATGGAAATGACAAGTGCGTCTAGAAGAATTGATATTGAGATATTCAATGGCAACAATTTTGAGTTGTGGAAACTCAAAATGGAAGATCTATTGGTTGACTGTGATATTTGGGTTGTTGTGTCTGGAACAAAATCTACAGGCATGAAGCAAGAAGATTGGGACCTCACGGATCGAAAAGAAAAAGGGTTGATAAGGCTCTGTTTGGTAGATTCAGTTCTTCTGAATGTTCATGAGGAGAAGACTACATCTTCTTTATGGAAAATACTGAGAGATATTTATCAGCGCAAGTCCTTGGTGAATAAGTTGTTCTTAAGGAAGAAGTTATACTCTTTGAAAATGGAAGGAGGAACATCTGTTGCTGATCATTGGAATATTTTTAACATGATGATTTCTCAGTTAACATCTGTAGGTGTGAATATTGATGAAGAAGATCATTGTATGCTCTTGTTGTGTTCTTTGTCGGATTCATGAGATCACTTGGTGATGGCGATTGGGAGCATGACAACCACTTTCAAGATGGAAGATGTGGTTGCTTCTTTGTTATCAGAAGAGATGAGAAGGAAGTCTTTTGAGATGGCAAAGGAGGCTCTGGCTGTTCGAGGTAGATCGAAAGAAAAAGGCAAGAAGAAGGACAAGAAGTCCAAATCGAAATCAGAAGGGAGATCAAAGTCTCCTAGCAAGAAGTCCAAGGTGAAGTGCTAGAATTGCGGGCAACCTGGTCATGTCCAAAGGGATTGAAAAGAGGAGAAAAAGAAGAAGAAGAATTATTTCGAAAATGATTGTTCTTAGAGCGAAGCAAATTCCTTCATTGCAGCCTTGACAACTCAAGCAACAAATGATGTCTGGCTGATTGATTCTGGAGCATCTTTCCACATGACATCTCACAGAGACTAGTTTACAAAGTATGAAGAATACGATGGTGGAAAAGTGTATTTGGCAAGTGATTCATCTCTAGAGATAATTGGCCGTGGAAGAGTCAGAATTCAGTTTCCTGATGGTAGAATTAAGGGAATTGATGGCGTAATGCATATACCAAGTCTAGCTCGAAATTTACTTTTTGTAAGGAAGCTGAACGATGTTGGAGTGCAAGTCTCATTCTCTGGAAATGGTTGTAAAATGACTAGAGGATCGATGGTGTTGGATAGGGGTGCCTGAATTGGTACTCTGTACAAGCTTGATGCATTGGTTGTTTAATGCAATAGTGTCTTTGCAAAGCCACAAAAGGCTATTTGTAAAGAGAAGAATGAAAATGTTCCTATTGGGGAAAATTATTTGGAAGTTAAACTTCCACCAGAAAAGACTATGCTTTGGCATCAAAGGCTCAGTCACATTGGTGAAAAAGGTTTGAAAGCCTTGAAAAATAAAAACTTGGTTGAGGGGCTTGATGATTGCAACCTAGAATTTGAATTTTGTGAACACTATATATATGGAAAACATCACCGTGTTTCATTTTATTCTATTCCTCATAAATCTTCTGGTGTTTTGGATTATATTCATTCTGATGTGTGTGGTCCAGTGGATGTTCCTTCATTATTGAAGTCTCAGTATTATGTTTCTTTCATTAATGATTATTCGAGAAGGGTATTTGTGTATTTTTTAAATAGTAAATTAGAAGTGTTTAGTCATTTTAAGGAATTTAAAAACCTTGTGGAAAATCAGACTGGAAGAAAAATAAAATGTTTAAGGATTGAAAAATGGTGGTGAGTTTTGTTCTGATGAGTTTGAAAGGTATTGCAAAGACCATGGGATTAAAAGGCATAAAACAATACCTTACACTCCACAACAAAATGGAGTTATTGAAAGGTTAAACAGGACATTGATGGAGAAGGCAAGAAGTATGTTGAGCAATGCTTGTCTGGAGCAGAATTTCTGGGCTGAGGCTATGGCTACAACATGTTACTTGTTAAATCAGTCTCCTTTGTCAACACTTGTTGATAAAACACCTATGGAATTTTGGTCTAGTAAGAAGCCCTCTTTGAGAAATATTTGTGTCTTTGGCTGTGAAGCATATGTTTATGTGCAAGATGTAAATAGATCTAAACTGGATAACAAAGCTGAAAAATGTATCTTCATTGGGTATGGCCTTGGTGCATGAAAGGATACAAGCTTTGGAACCCTGTGACTAAGAAGGTATTCCGGGAACTGAAACCTTCTATAGTGGATTTGCAGTCAGGGATGGAAGAAGATAAAAAGGATAATGATGTTGTTGAGATACCTCTAACTCTAGAAAAAGAGGAACAACACATTGAAAGTACACCTAAAACTAAGGAGAGTTTGAGAAGCTCTGAGAGTTCTAAACAAGAAGAAGAATCACAACCTCAGCCTCAGCTTGTGAGAAGGTTTGCACGTGAAAAGAAACAACCAGATAGGTATGGATTCTCTATGATAGATTCTAGTTGTGCCTATGATTTGATTACTAATACTGATGAGCCTAGGATGGTAAAAGAGGCAGTTGAAATTTCTGATTTAGATTCCTGGTTGGAAGCCATGAATGAAGAAATGACATCATTAAAGAAAATTGATACTTGGGATCTGGTCCCATTTCCTGAAGGTAGAAAGCCTATGGGCTACAAATGGGTGTTTAAAAAGAAAATTGGTCTAGATGGCTATGTTAAAAAGTATAAAGCGAGATTGGTTGCGAAGGGTTATTCCCAAGTAGAGGGAATTGATTATGGAGAATTTTTTTTTCCTATAGCTAAGCTAACATCTATCAGATTTATTTTGTCACTTGTAGTAGCGTATGACTTAGAGATTGAACAGATGAATGTGAAGACAACATTTCTTCATGGTGATCTTGAAGAAGAAATCTAAATGTCCTAGCCTGAGCGCTTTGTGAGAAAAGGTAAGGAAAATTTGGTTTGCAAGTTGAAAAAATATTTGTATGGATTAAAAAAATCTCCTAGAATGTGGTACCAAAAATTTGACACTTTTATTTTGTCATTGGGATTTGTAAGATCAAAATCAGATCATTGTGTGTACTACAAGACTGAAAATGATTGTGTTCTTATTATTTCCCTTTACATTGATGATATGTTGTTCATAGGCAATAGTAAGTTAATGATTTCTGATCTAAATTATCAGTTGTCTGCAAAGTTCGAAATGAAAGATCTTGGTGCAGCCAGGTATATTCTGGGGATGGAAATAACCAGGGACAAAAAAGGCAGAAAGCTCTGGCTTAGCTAGAGTAAGTATATTAATAATGTTCTAGAGAGATTTGGTATGAATGATTGCAAGCGGCTAGTTGTTCAAGTTTTGCAGGGGACAAAGCTATTTGTTGAAGATTGTCCAAAATATTCTACTAAGATGGAGGACATGGATAGAGTGCCTTATGCTAGTGCAGCTGGTAGTTTAATGTATGCAATGGTTTGTACAAGGCTAGACATTTCCCAAGTAGTTAGAGTTCTTAGTCGATTTATGGAAAATCCAGGAAGGACACATTGGGATGCTGTGAAAAGAGTGTTTAGATATCTTAGGGGCACTTTGGAACATGCTCTGTGTTACCATGGAAATTTGGTTGGATCACATAGGACTCTCAACATTCATGGATATGTGGATTTTGATTGGGCAGGGGACATTGACAGTAGAAGGTCCACCAGTGGAAATACTTTCTTGTTGAATGGTGGTGCAATTAGTTGGATGAGCAAGCGATAAGCTGTAGTCACATTGTCCACTACGGAGGGTGAGTACATGGAAAAAACTCACGCCTGTAAAGAAGCAATCTGGTTAAAACGTTTGTGTTCTAAAACTAGGTTTGAGGCAGGGAAAATTATAATTTAGTGTGATAGTCAAAGTGCTATTTGTCTAGAAAAAAATCCTACTTTCCATGCCAGGATGAAATATATTGACGTGCAGTATCACTTTGTACGAGATATGGTGGAGGATGGAAAGATCTCTTTAGAAAAGGTGGATACTCTAGAAAATGTTGCAGATGCATTGATGAAACTAGTGAGCACAAAAAAGTACAGGTGGTGTACCAGTTTGATGGGCCTTGGTGCTCATGAATCTTAGTAGTTTTTTTGTGCTCTGGAGGTGTTAGTAAGATCTTCGTCAAGTGGGAGATTGTTGGGAAACAAATTTGAAAAATGTATCTTCATTGGGTATGGCCTTGGAGTGAAAGGATACAAGATTTGGAACCTTGTGACGAAGAAGGTATTCCGGGAATTGAAACCTTTTATAGTGGATCTATAGTCAGGGATGGAAGAAGATAAAAAGGATAATGATGTTGTTGAGATACCTCTAACTCCAAAAAAAGAGGAAAAACACATTGAAAGTGTACCTAGAACTGAGGAGAGTTCGAGTAGCTCTGAGAGTTTTGAACAAGAAGAAGAATCACAACCTCAGAATCAACCTGTGAGAAGGTCTACACGTGAAAAGAAACAACCAGATAGGTATGGATTCTCTATGATAGATTCTATTTGTGCCTATGCTTTGATTACTAATATTGATGAGCCTAGGACTGTAAAAGAGGCATTTGAAATGTCTGATTCAGATTCCTGGTTGGAAGCCATGAATGAAGAAATGGCATCATTAAAGAAAAATGATACTTGGGATCTGGTCCCATTGCCTGAAGGTAGAAATCTTGTGGGCTGAAAATGGGTGTTTAAAAATAAAATTGGTCTAGATGGCTGTGTCGAAAAGTATAAAGCGAGATTGGTTGTGAAGGGTTATTCCCAGGTAGAGGGAATTGATTATGAAATTTTTTTTTCTCTTGTAGCTAAGCTGACGTCTATTAGATTTCTTTTTTCACTTACAAAAACTTATGAATTAGAGATTGAAAAAATAGATGTGAAGACAACATTTCTTCATGGTGATCTTGAAGAAGAAATCTATATGTCCTAGCTTGAATACTTTGTAAAAAAATGTAAAGAAAATTTAGTTTGCAAGTTGAAAAAATCTCTGTATGGATTAAAACAATCTCCGAGAATTTGGTACCAGAAATTTGACACTTTTATTTTGTCATTGGGATTTGTAAGATAAAATTCAGATCATTGTGTGTACTACAAGACTGAAAATGATTGTGTTCTTATTATTACCCTTTACATTGATGATATGTTTTTCATAGGCAATAGTAAGTTAATGATTTCTGATTTAAAATATCAGTTATCTGCAAAGTTCGAAATGAAAGATCTTGGTGCATCCAGATATATTCTAGGGATGGAAATAACTAGGGACAAAAAAGGTAGAAAGCTTTGGCTTAGCTAGAGTAAGTATATTAATACTGTTCTGGAGAGATTTGGTATGAATGATTGCAAGTAGCTAGTTCCAGTTTTGCAAGGGACGAAGCTATCTATTGAAGATTGTCCAAAATATTCCACTGAGATGGAGGACATGGATAGAGTGCCTTATATTAGTGCAGTTGACAGTTTAATGTATGCAATGGTTTGTACAAGGCCAGACATTGCCCAAGCAGTGGGAGTTCTTAGTCGATTTATGGAAAATCTAGGAAGGACACATTGGGATGCTGTGAAAAGAGTGTTTAGATATCTGAGGGGCACTTTGAAATATGCTTTGTGTTACCATGGAAATTTGGTTGGATCACATAGGACTCTCAACATTCATGGATATGTGGATTCTGATTGGGCAGGGGACATTGACAGTAGAAGTTCCACCAGTGGATATACTTTCTTGTTGAATGGTGGTGCAATTAGTTGGATGAGCAAGCGACAAGCTATAGTCACTTTGTCCACTATAGAGGCTAAGTACATGGTAGAAACTCATGCCTGTAAAGAAGCAATCTGGTTAAAACATTTGTGTTCTAACACTAGGTTTGAGGTAGGGCAGATTACAATTTACTATGACAGTCAAAGTGCTATTTGTCTGGCGAAAAATCCTACTTTCCATGCCAAGATGAAACATATTGACATGTAGTATCACTTTGTATGAGATATGGTGGAGGATGGAAAGGTCTCTTTAGAAAAGGTGGATACTATGGAAAATGTTGCTGATGCATTGACGAAACCAGTGAGCACAAAAAAGTATAGGTGGTGTACCAGTTCAATGGGCCTTGGTGCTCATGAATCTCAGTAGTTTTGTTGTGCTTTGGAGGTTTCAATAAGATCTTCATCAAGTGGAAGATTGTTGGGAAACAAAGATGAAAAATGTATCTTCATTGGGTATGGGCTTGGTGTGAAAGGATACAAGCTTTGGAACCCTATGACTAAGAAGGTATTCTGAGAATTGAAACCTTCTACAGTGGATCTGCAGTCAGGGATGGAAGAAGATAAAAAGGATAATGATGTTGTTGAGATACCTCTAACTCCAGAAAAAAGAGGAACAACACATTGAAAGTGTACCTAAAACTGAGGAGATTTCGAGCAGCTCTGAGAGTTCTGAAGAAGAAGAAGAATCACAACCTCAGCCTCAACTTGTGAGAAGGTCTACACTTGAAAAGAAACAATCAAATAGGTATGGATTCTCTATGATAGATTCTAGTTGTGCCTATGCTTTGATTACTAATATTGATGAGACTAGGACTGTAAAAGAGGCAGTTGAAATGTCTGATTCAAATTCTTGGTTGGAAGCCATGAATGAAGAAATGGCATCATTAAAGAAAAATGATACTTGGGATCTGGTCCGATTGCTTGAAGGTAGAAAGCCTGTGGGCTGCAAATGGGTGTTTAAAAAGAAAATTGGTCTGGATGGCTGTGTAAAAAAGTATAAAGTGAGATTGGTTGTGAAGGGTTATTCCCAGGTAGAGGGAATTGGTTATGGAGAATTTTTTTCTCCTGTAGCTAAGCCGACGTCTATTAGATTTATTTTATCACTTACAACAACGTATGACTTAGAGATTGAACAGATGGATGTGAAGACAACATTTCTTCATGGTGATCTTGAAGAAGAAATCTATATGTCCTAGCCTGAGCACTTTGTGAGAAAAGGTAAAGAAAATCTAGTTTACAAGTTGAAAAAATCTCTGTGTGGATTAAAACAATCTCCTAGAATGTGGTACCAAAAATTTGACACTTTTATTTTGTCATTGGGATTTGTAAGATCAAAATCAGATCATTGTGTGTATTACAAGACTAAAAATGATCGTGTTCTTATTATTGACCTTTACGTTGATGATATTTTTTTCATAGGAAATAGTAAGTTAATGATTTCTGATTTAAAATATCAGTTGTCTGCAAAGTTCGAAATGAAAGATCTTGGTGTAGCCAGGTATATTCTGGGGATGGAAATAACCAGGGATGAAAAAGGAAAAAAGATTTGGCTTAGCTAGAGTAAGTATATTAATATTGTTCTAGAGAGATTTGGTATGAATGATTGCAAGTAGCTAGTTGTTCTAGTTCTGCAGGGGACAAAGCTATTTGTTGAAGATTGTCCAAAATATTCTACTGAGATGGAGGACATGGCTAGAGTGCCTTATGCTAGTGCAGTTGGCAGTTTAATGTATGCAATGGTTTGTACAAGGCTAGACATTTCCCAAGCAGTGGGAGTTCTTAGTCAATTTATGGGGAATCTAGGAAGGACACATTGGGATGCTGTGAAAAGAGTGTTTAGATATTTGAGGGGCACTTGAGAATATGCTCTGTGTTACCATGGAAATTTGGTTGGATCACATAGGACTCTCAACATTCGTGGATATGTGGATTTTGATTGGGTAGGGGATATTGACACTAGAAGGTCCACCAGTGGATATACTTTCATGTTGAATGGTGGTGCAATTAGTTGGATGAGCAAGTGACAAGTTGTAGTCACTTTGTCCACTATAGAGGTTGAGTACATGGCAACAACTCATGCTTGTAAAGAAGCAATCTGGTTAAAACAATTATGTTCTAACACTGGGTTTGAGGTAGGGTAGATTACAATTTACTGTGATAGTCAGAGTGCTATTTTTCTAGCAAAAAATCCTACTTTCCATGCTAGGATGAAACATATTGATGTGCACTATCACTTTGTATGAGATATGTTGGAGGATGGAAAGGTCTCTTTAGAAAAGGTGGATACTCTGGAAAATGTTGCAAATGCATTAACGAAACCAGTGAGCACAGAAAAGTACAGGTGTTGTACTAGTTCGATGGGCCTTGGTGCTCATGAATCTCAGTAGTTTTTTTATGCTCTGGAGGTTTTAGTAAGATCTTCGTCAAGTGGGAGATTGTTGGGAAAAGTGCCTCAATGCTTACTAACATGGAACTCTTGAAAGAGTAGTATCGATGAGACCCTTGGAATGTCTTGCTGATAAGCAGTTGTGTTCTAAAGTCTTGTTGGGATCAGATCGCTGTGACCTAGGACCTGTCTTGCCAACGAAAGTCATCGGGGTGACATGAACTATTAGAGTGAGATTCCAAACTCATTCGGACGACAAAAGTCTGGGTGATATTGGCATGACCCTGTGATTGTCTTGTCGATAAGAACCTTTGGCGTGACCAGAGTAGTTAGAGTGAGATTTATAACTCGTTTCGATGGTAGGTGTCTGGGTGATGAAGATCATCAGGGAGACTCTTGCCGATGGATGCGTCGAGAAGACTTGAGTTGTCAACGTGACTTCTTGATCTCTTACCAATGGATCTGCTCTTGATGAATGATCGATATGACTCTTGCTGATAGCATTAGTCTTGTAGATGGTCCTGAGATCGGGGAGACTTCACCAAGTCTGAGCGATAGACCAGTAGAAGCCGATGCAGTGTGTGATGGTCTATGGGTAGTCTAGCATCAGTCAAACATGTTCTGTTGTCTCGTCAATGAGCGATATAGTTGAAGTGTTTTGATCAAGTGTCTGTCCTATGTGGTTTGTTTTGAACCAATGAGAGAAGCATAATACAAACCGATTGGCAGTTGAACTATTGTGACCGTTCTCTTGTGGGAAACAAACGAACCACTTGAGTATGAATGAACAGTTCGATCGAGGGTCTGGTTGGTTAGTCAAATGATCTGTTAGTGAATTTCATTGTATGCAATTTTTGAAAGCATTATAACAGTGATATTCTATACAAGGTTGATCAGGGAAATGTTTCTATTGTAAATTGACATCTGAAAAGAAGAGTCTATAACATGTATGTAGTTCATTTACTGTAGTACAAGTGATCTTCTTTGGTGTGGTGGGTTTTTCTCCCTTAAGGGTTTTCCCACATAAATCTGGTGTCATTTGTATTTGAATGTATTTCTTAATTTTGTTATTTCTTTTGTATGCATCTTAATGAACTGTAATTGCAAAGTTTAAAAGGCATATCTCTTTCTCCTCTTAGTTTTGACATTAGGAAAAGTTTGTTCCGCAATCGATTTTTTCCTAACAAATTGGTATTTTCTTGGTTTTTGTTAGTCAAGTTGAGTAAGTTTAAGTGTCTTAATCTTGTTAGATTCCTTAAATGGTTCATGTAAAGGCCTTAAAACCCGAGTGTGGCTTGGAGTCCTTGGAAGCCTATTCCTTTGATGATATTTTGAGAGTATGTTAGGAAGTTAGTCAAGTCCTAGTTTTTAATCCTTGTCAAATTTGTTGTGTAACCATTGATGCTCTGCATCAATTGGTATCAAAGCTCATAAGTTTTGGGCTCAATAATTTGGTATTTGTGTTTGTGTGTTTGTGCAGGTTGAGAAGAGAACCTAGTTGCCACAAGACTAGGTAGAGAAGAGAATAGACCTAGGTGAGGCAAAGACAAGTGAAGCAAGGTGAAAGAGACTTGCTTGAATAAAGAGAAGAATGGACTTGTTGAGGAGATTCTCTCAGGCCGAGGGTTCACTAGAGAAGAAACAAGAGTAAAAAGAGAGAAAGAAGGAAAAAAAGAAGGCAAGACAAATGGAGGTTGCGCAAGAGATTAGATAATTGAAGCAAGACATGGAACAAACAAGGAAGGATATGGAGGAGTTGGAAAAGAGAATAGAACTTGAAATGCAAAGATGGAATTTGCCAATCAAAAAGAAGGTATCATGTCCTATTAAAAATATTGTTCAAAAGAGAATGCAAGTGGAAGTATTGAAACCAGATGAAAAGAAGCCTTTCCTGATATAAGAGGTCAAGGAACAAGTCAAGAAAATTGAGTTGAGGATAAAGGAAGAGGAACCTAACAAGGATGTAGCAGTTCCAAGTCATGAAGATGATGAGACAACAAGTATGAAATTTAATTTTCTTTTGGAGGAAAATGAGGTTGAAGTAGTGTCAAATTTTGACCTATTTAAGGTCAAGGACATATTGATGTTAGAAGAGAAAATTTGGCTTCAAAGGTATGATATTATGATGTTTTCTTCATTGATTTTCAAAGAGGACAATGGGTTTCCAGTTTTTGTCATTCCAAAGGTTAGTGATCCTAACATGAAATCACGTTTGGAGGTTGAGAATCAGATGGTAGAATTGTAAAGAAAAGAAATCGAGTTAATCTCACAAGGGAACAAGTATGAGGAAGAAACATGCATAGTATTTGTTGGTATTGCAAGAAGACATAAACCAAGGGTCAAGATGAAAAAATTCAAGGTAGAGATTGAGATGGTGCAGGACATAGAAGAGAAGATTCAAAGGGACAAAGCCAATGTAGGAAAAAATTACTTTGATATGGTGAAGTCTAAGGTGGAAATGAAGGCAAGGTGGAACTATTTCAAGGAGTCTATAAATGCAAGGAACAATGCCAAGCTCCAATACTTAACACATTGGAAGGGTACACTAGGTGAAAGAATTTTTGAAGATCAAGGTGATAAAGTTGGAACTATTTCAAGGAGTCTATGAGTGCGTTGATGTTTTGTAAAACCTTGTGGAAGACATGAGAGGAGGATTGTAATGGAGAAAATCAAGAAGAAACCCCTGTTCTATAAGAAAATTATGCGTTTTTGATTGGTAATTCATTATTACAGGCCCCTGTACAGTCTCATACAGTGGGGTATTAGAATAAGGTGCATTGAATTCATTAGAGGCATTTGTCAACTTAATTTTGGTTCCAGTTTGAATGATTTTTATTGAGATTGAATTTTTTTATAAGTCTTTCTTTGAGTACGGGTAGAGAACCCTACAGTTAAGGGTTTTGACAAAGTATTGTGAGTTTCCAGCTTTTCCCACCATTGCAATTTTCTCTTAACTTCTTGGAAAGGTGTGGATAGAAGTTTTTCCTAGTTGCATGTTGGTTTCAAGTGCAGGAGAGATGATTGGGAGATTTTTGAGTTACTGTCCTAGTTGATTTCTTATGTGTTTTGACCTAAAAATGGTGGTTTCAAGTAAGAGTCCGATGAAATGACATTGAGATTGGGATTTGGTTCTTAAAGCATGTGCAGGATATTTCTAAGGTGTTCCAAGTGTTAGTAGAGTGTGGGGTGTTGTGGAAGCCCGAGTTTCAATAAATTCTCCTTAGTTGCAAGCCTATTTGGCTTTAAAGCCGAGTTCTAAGCATTTGGGTGAGTAAAATCTATGCATCTCCACCAATATTGTGAAAATGGTCTTTGGGTAGTTGGTATAGTGTGTTGGAATTGTAATTATTGATGGGTGATAATATTTGAAGGGTGTCCCTTTGGTAAAGTGGCCTAAATGGCCTTGGTGTCTAAGTGGAGCAGTGCTAGTTTGAGTTGTTTCTTCCAAAAGAGTCTATGGTGGTTTTGAAATATATTTTAGATCTTGGAAAATGGTATCTAAAAATGTTTTTATAGTCTTTATGGGTGAACTAAGTCAGAAAATATCAGTGTCAGTCTCTTGTGGAAGGACTAATAGCTTGTAAATGGTTTAGAGTGGTAATGCTACAAATTAGCGTTTTCCTGGTTTTTGTTTGGTCAAGTTGAGTAAGTTTAAGTGTCTTAATCTTGTTAGATTCCTTAAATGGTTCATGTAAAGGCCTTAAACCCCAAGTGTAGCTTGGAGTCCTTGGGAGCCTATTCCTTTGATGAGATTTTGAGAGTGTGTTAGGAAGTCAGTGAAGTCCTAGTTTTTAATCCTTGTCAAATTTGTTGTGTAACTATTGATGCTCTACATCAATTTACTTTTTATTTTTTCAATATACTCATTTTCTTTCATCAACTTATCCTTTATATCTTCTATTTCTTCTGAATATCTAGCAGAGATCACTTCTAGAGGAAATTTTTTCTTATACTCAAATTCTGAGACCTTCCTCAAGCTGTTAGGCTTCTTTCAAGGAACCAAGCTCTGATACCAATTTTTGAACATCCAAAATACTAAGAGGGGGGTGAATTGGTATTCCATAAAACCATTCTAATAAAAACCATCTAACCATTATCACAATTTTGATTGAATCAACAAGAGAGAACATAGAAAAAAATCAATACAACCGCACACATGAACATGAATATTTTTACGTGGAAAACCCAAAAAGGGAGAAGCCATGGTAAGGGTTAACTCACAATATATTATATCCGGATATAAAATATTACAGGGCTCACTTCTAGGACTCACTTTCCTTGAAAGGATAATTGCATGAATACAAAAGATGGCTAACCACCAAGATACAAAGATAGTGGCTTACTGCCAAGAGTTTGAACTGAGAGAATACACCTTCAGTGTGTAGGGTTCAGTTTCATTGAAGATTATAATATGAAGTACTGCCTCACATAGTAGTTAATCAACAAATCTACTCTGACCCCAACTAATAAAGCATTTAGGCTCGGATCTTCACATACACCCTAATCCTTTTTGCACATATCTTCCACTTCCCTTCACCACACTTCTCACTCCTTCACTTTCTTTTAAAACATATCATATATATATACAAGTATATCTTATTCATCAATTAGGTCAGCCTAATTAGATGAAAAAAAAAGTAATAAAAATATTCTTGTCGGCCTTATATATGATTTAAGCCATTTTATCCATGTAGAGCAATATACCAAGCCGACTAGCATCCATAAAGCATAACTAGACTTCATAGTGAATTGCATATGTTAGGTCGACCAAGATTAGACATAATTTAAAGAATCTCAAAACCAACAAACAATCCTCAAAGAAAACACCTTCCGGATTTGAGACCACATCAATTTCTCATCATATTACCAACAAAACCACAACATAAGAATGTTCTCCTTAAGAAAATGTAGAGTCTCACACACTAATACACATAGCAAGTAATAACAGTAAAATACAAAGTTGAACTTTGTCAAATATAAATTTCTTCTCACAACCCAAAAATTCTCAAGGTCTAGGATATAGTTGTCTGAATGAGATGTGATAACATGGTTAAGATATTAGAGTCATATTAGTTCTTGCAGTGAATTACAGACTCAAATACCAACACATTGATTCATCACAAAAGAACATTACCAACAAAGAACAACTTCCGATAAACCAAGTAAACTTCCTATATAGTTGTTACCATGTTGACATCAATGACAACATATGAACAACAAAAACAAACCATCTACACTTCATGCTCATGTTGCAAGGATCCAACAATGTGTTGGACTTGACATATACATTTTGAACATATTTCATGGATCATTTCACATACATTATATCGATTAATATGATCATATTTGTGTTTATTTATATCAGTTAAATTTAATATGATGACTATATATGCACTCAATTATGATCATGTTATGTTCATTTTGATGATTATATGCACTCATGTATGTATATATTTTATCTAATTTTCAAGTAATATGCACTATATAACAAATTTCATATATATTTACATGCCATTTTTGAATTAAGTTTAGACATGCCTTAAAATGATTAACTCTTAAATTTCAATAATTTATCACATGGTTAGGTGAAAAATTAAAACATTCCTTAAATAGTTTAGATCATATTCATAATAAGTTAAGGGTGGGTTATATTAACTATTTTCCAATTCTATCAAATATTTGAATCATTGAACAAAAATCTATCTCCTTGCATGTATAAAATGTATAATATATACAATTTAACAATTATATAAAATGTGGTAAATATAAGACATGATTTATGTAAGATAAAATTGGAACAAGATATTTAAAAAGTGACTAATAAGTTCATTGAAGTTCATACATAAAACAAACATATATAATGTATATTGATGTTTAATACAACTATATAACATCATGAAACATATGCACATGTAGATAAAATTAAAGCTTATCAAATTTTAGCTCAAGATCACAAATTGATATTTACATAGTCTCTTGATAAATATTTTTTACAGTGACAATCACATGGTAGACCGACTTGATGAGAACCTGCAAAAATAATTAATGTAAGTAAAGTAACTATATTTTTTATGAGTCATTTAAATAAATAATTCATGCGAGAAAAGAACAATATATAGTAAAAGTTAGAAAATTGGACCTTATAAATTCCTTACAAATTCAAGTGATGTTTTCCATATGATGGATTAAGGGGACCTAAGAGGATATAGCTTAAGGGGTCCTATGAGAATACCTTAAGGGGAGTTAAGAGAATGACTTAAGGGGATGCAAGAGGGTGAATTAAGTGGAGTTAATAACATGAATTAAAGGGATCCAAGAGGGTGGATTAAGGGGATTTAAGAGAATGACTTAAAGGGATGCAAGAGGGTGGATTAAGGGGACACATCTCATGAACCCTAGTATATGGCTTAATGGGTCCTAAGAGGATGGCTTAAGGGGAATTATGAGAGTAAATTAAGGGATGCAAGAGGGTGGATTAAGGGGAGTTGATAGAATTACTTAAAGGGATGCAAGAGGATGGATTAAGGGGAGTTAAGAGAATGAATTAAAGGGATGCAAGAGGGTGGATTAAGGGGATGCATCTCATGAACCCTCGGATATGGCTTGATGGGTCCTAAGAGGATGGATTAAGGGGAATTATGAGAGTGACTTAAGGGATGCAAGAGGGTGGATTAAGGGAATTTAATAGGATATGACTTAATGGTTCTTTAATAGGATGGCTTAAGGGGATGCAAGAGGGTGGATTAAGGGGATGCATCTCCTGAACCTTGGGATATGGCTTAACGGGTCCTAAGAGGATGACTCAAGGGGAATTATGAGAGTCACTTAAGAGATGAAAGAGGGTGGATTAAGGGGATGCAAGAGGATATTACTTAAGGGTCCTTTAAGAGGATGGATTAAGGGGATGCAAGAGGGTGGATTAAGGGGAGTTGATAGAATGAATTAAAAGGATGCAAGAGGGTGGATTAATGGGAAAGGGATGCAAGAAAATGGATTAAGGGGATGCATATCATGAACCGTTACATTTTTTATTCTAAGCATCTCATGAACCTTAGAAACCCTAATCCCTAAACCATAGGACCTAAAGCCTAGGAGATGAACTCTAAACCCTTAACCCATATAGATTTGTTATTCTAAGCATCTCATGAACCCTAAGGTATGAAGATCATAAAACCTTAACCCTAGGACCTAAATCCTAAGATATGAACCCTAAAACCTTAACCCATATATAGACTTGTTATTCTAAGCATCTCATGAAGTTCCCTAAGATATGAATCCTAAACCCTTAACCCTAGGACCTAAAGCCTAGGAGATGAACCCTAAACCATTAACCCATATATATTTGTTATTCTAAGCATCTTGTGAACCCTAGAAATCCTAAACCCTTAACCCTAGGACCTAAACCCTTAATCCATATTAGATTTTTTTATTCTAAGGTTCTAAGCATCTCGTGAACCCTATAAACCCTAAACCCTAAACCATATGACCTAAAGCCTAGGAGATGAACCCTAAACCCTTAACTCATATAGATTTGTTATTCTAAGCATCTCATGAACCCTATAAACCCTAAACCCTAAACCATAGGACCTAAAGACTAGAAGATGAACCCTAAACCCTTAACCCATATAGATTTTTTATTCTAAGCATCTCATGAAGTTCCCTAAGATATGAATCCTAAACTCTTAACCCTAAGACCTAAATCCTAGAAGATGAACCCTAAACCCTTAGTGCATATAGATTTATTATTCTAAGCATCTCATGAACCCTATAAACTATAAACCATAAACAATAGGACCTAAAGCCTAGGAGATGAACCCTAAACGCTTAACCCATATATATTTGTTATTCTAATCATCTCATGAAGTTCCCTAAGATATAAATCCTAAACCATTAACCATAAGACCTAAATCCTAGGAGATGAACCCTAAACCCTCAAACCATATAGATTTGTTATTCTAAGCATCTCATGAACCCTAGAAACCCTAAAACCTAAACAATAGGACCTAAAGCCTAGGAGATGACCCCTAAACCCTTAACCCGTATAGATTTGCTATCTAAGCATCTCATGAACCCTATAAATCCTAAACCCTAAACCCTTAACCCTAGGACCTAAACCCTAAACCATAGGACCTAAGACCTAGGAGATGAACCCTAAAACCTTAACCCATATATATATATTATTTTAAGCATCTCATGAACCCTAGGATATGAAGACCCTAAAGCTTAACCATAGGACCTAAGGCCTAGGCGATGAGCCCTAAAACCTTAACCTATATATATATTTTATTATAAGCATCTCATGAACCCTAGAAATCCTAAACCCTAAACCCTAAATCATAAATCGATATAGATATGTTATTATAAGCATCTCATGAACCCTAGAAACCCTAAACCCTAAACCATAGGACCTAAGGCCTAGGATATGAGCCCTAAACCTTAACCCATATGGATTTGTTATTCTAAGCATCTCATAAACCCTAGAAACCCTAAACCTTAAACCCTAAACCATAGGACCTAAAGCCTAGGAGATGAACCGCAAACCCTTAACCCATATATATTTTTTATTCTAAGCATATCATGAACCCTAGAAACCCTAAACCCTAAACCATAGGACCTAAATCCTAGGAGATGAGCCCTAAATCCTTAACCCATATAGATTTGTTATTCTAAGCATCTCGTGAACCCTAGAAATCCTAAACCCTTAACCCTTAATCCTAGGACCTAAACCCTTAACCCATATTAGATTTGTTATTCTAAGGTTCTAAGCATCTCATGAACCCTAGAAACCCTAAAACCTAAACTATAGGACGCAAGGCCTAGGAGATGAACCCTAAACCCTTAACCCATATAGATTTGTTATTCTAAGCATCTCATGAACCCTAGGATATGAAGACCCTAAACCCTTAACCCTAGGACCTAAGGCCTAGGAGATGAGCCCTAAACCCTTAACCCATATATATTTTTTATTCTAAGCATCTCGTGAACCCTAGACATCCTAAACCCTTAACCCATATCTATTTATTATTCTAAGCATCTCATGAACCCTAGAAACCCTAAACCCTAAACCATAAGACCTAAGGCCTAGGAGATGAGCCCTAAACCCTTAAACCATATAGATTTGTTATTCTAAGCATATCATGAACCTTAGAAACCCTAAACCCTAAACCATAGGACCTAAATGTAATATCCCAATTAAATTATTTACAAATTATAAATAATTATCAAATTAGGTATCTTTCAAATAGCACCAAACAATACCACACTATGTTTAAATAATGAAAAACTGATGAGGAATGTTTATTCACTGATATAAGCATGGAAATACATCAATTTTCTACTGATAACATCATCTGACAACAATGCACAATTGTTGTGCAAAACTCAAGAGAAATTGCAAACTGGAAACTGCTATTGAAAACCCAAATCACACATCCAAATACAAACTTCAATATGTTGTTCTAGATATAAAAATAAATTAATGAATGCTTTGAAAATCAAATAAATTTTCTATTAATAACAAAAACACCAATTGATAACCCAAATGCAAGCAAAACCTTAGATTTCCAAACTACACCAAATAGTGAAATCAGGTACAATGAAACTTCAACTATAATCTTAAAATTCATCATAAATCATTATGCCAAAAGAAAAATCATGACTTTCTGCTGGTATTACAAGTTTAAAACATTATTATTTTTTTTCATGACAACAACAAACAATAACCAAAACCCTACTGTAATTTACACAATGAAGATGGGCAAACAAACCCACAAATTACAACCAAAACATTGTATTTTCAATTACAAAATCACAAGAACTATAAATAGAGTTTGGGAAACATAAATACATGAATAAAATCTGATAAAACCAAATTGATAACAATAGAAAATTAAATCCAGACCAAAACCTAAGCACTCTAAACCATTATCTTTGCCAACTACTTGATGAAATACCACAATGAAACAACCTTCAACATCAATGCAATTCCTGAGTAAAATTGTGCCTATAGACTCTTAGATCCACTATCCTTGAGTCCAAATATCCTTGGTTTTTCAGCTTCAGAGATTATTCCCACAATGGTTTATCAATCTTTGCAAGTAGAGCAAACACCCAACCAAAATTTGTAACTAGAATCCACAAAATGAAGCCCCTATTCATGTTTTATTGAAAAACATTCAATTTCCAAGTTAGGGACCTAAAAATAACAACCAAGGATAGATTCCTTTTTGCATTTAGATCATGTAACCTCTATTTCCAATGTAAAAGAAAAAATCAAGTGCACCCGAGGGAATTATAAAATATTTCCATTTCTTGCACCACTACATAAGCCAATAAAAATCCATTTTGTTTTTTTCGAAAAAGCCACACCCAAACTGGCTCAATTAAATATTTCATTAAACTTTTATAATAAACATCCCAAATTATCTTAATTAATTCACCTTGAGAAAACAACTTTCCCAATTCCTCTGCAGGACTTGACTTGCTATTTTTGGAAACTTGACTTACTAAAAATAGTAATTTTCTATTTTTAGAAATTTCAAGAAAAGGGACATTAAAGTATTCCCTTCCAAAAATTTCTTTTCCTCAAGAAATTTCAATAATGATGCTCCAAAATAATGATACCAAAATAACCAAACATTGCATGCTCCAAAACATATTTTGATCCTATACTTGGGAATCGTTGTACTTTCCTCTTAAACATCTTGATAATTTCTTTAAGAATGTACCTGTGCTCTATAATTTCATGGACATTAATTTTAATGTGAAAAATATTACTCCATATTACCCAATGTTTTATATTTCTCCTTCCAATTTTTGCAATCAATAACCTCCTCCTTTCAACTGCTTCCCAGAGTTGTGTATGTGCACTGTCACCAAGAAAATTATACAAAAATCTCTTGCAACCATTATCAAAGAAATAAATCTGTTTTATGCAGCCTAGAGGATGGTTACAACAAAAAATATATCCACCATAATATTGGATACCAATCTTGGAAATAATTTCCCTCATTACCTTGAAATCATGGAGACACTTAGTGTAGATTATATCACAAACTACTACCAATCTTGCCTCTGTTTGAAAGATACTTGATACAAATTTAGGATATGATCATTTGGAAAAGTAATGGAACATATGAAGAACATAAAATTTCATCACATAACAAAATTCAAAACTCCAAAAAATTTTGAATATTGATATTGCAACACAAAGGCCCTTCTTACGAAAGACTGCACTTTTTGAATCCTTCCATAGACACAATCTGATCTTCATATAAAATTTTCAATATGAAAGTAGAAAATAGTTTTATGAAATGTACAACCATGTTAGATAACTTACTGAAATTCTTGATAGCTTCCACCTTAAGAAACTTCTGAAACAACCTCCCACTGCAATACACATAGTCTCTTGGATTTCTAGCTAGAAGTACATTGTCATTTGGCAACTTGAATTTTAGACCTTTGAAACATTTTCTCATTTTATGGGTTTGATTCTTGTTGTTATTGGGATTGTTATAACAGCCTTTACAATCAATATCACAACCAATACATATTTTGAAAAAATACCTTTCATTCTCCTTAACATTGTTGAGATATATAACATGAAAATGCATAGTCGAAGACGCAAACATTACCTCAACCTGTGAGTAGACATTTTTATCCTCTTGGATTGGACTATAGGATCCATAATATAGAAGAAAAGTAATAATACAGAAAAAAAACTCATTCTATGATACTATAAATTCCCAAGAGATAAACAACACCATTTCTGATTGGAAGATAATAAAACCTTGAAAATTCTTTGGCACAAACTTGACATTCTTCACATTTCCATTTAAAATTTTAGTGGCCAAAACATCATTAAAAGAATAAACCATGATGCAAATACCATTTCCTCTATGGAAGGAATTGAAATACCAAGAAGCATTCATTCTAAAAAATTCATCCTCCATTATCCTTTGTAATCCCACTTTTGAAACTTTGAACTTTATTTTATCAAACTTCTTGAAATCCACTCTTTGCATTAAAAACCAAATATTTATCTTTCTTGAAACTCCATACTCAAAATAAAAAGCACATGAAATATATAGAGTGTTTAGAACATGATATGAGATCATTACCTTTGTATTACCCTTCCATACTTCTTGTATTGTCATCTCTTGATTCACTTTTAATTGGTAAGTCAAGCTATGAGGCATAAATACGAACTTTATGTGTTCTTTGCAAATCACTATCAATAAGTAGCTCAATACCAACTCAATATATGAAGCAACATTGATGTGTTCATTATCAATAAAATTCTGAAATTTCCACTCCTTATATGATTCTAGTAGCACGTATCTAAAAAATGTCCTTTGTTGATTTAAAAACATCTAAAAGTAAAAATGAAGATTATATTGCTTACCACACCCCAAAATGTTATGTATGTTATCCAAGACCAAGAAACTTTCTTCCCCAAGAAATTGTAGCATAAAACAACCTGAAGTGATTATCTCCATAAGGTAATCATTCATAAGCTTTTCTTTATTTGTGAGGTTCGGCTCCAAAAAGTGATCTATGAACTATAGAGATTGGCCCTTCACAACATGGTTAGGGTGCAAGATAACCCATTTATAATTTATTTCAATATAGATGATAAAATTAGGAAACTCGTTAGCAACATTAAATCATCCACTTGTTTCCTTCATTGTTTAGAAATTAGCATAAGCAACACAACTCATTTTGATCCCTTGGTGCATTTTGAATGATTCTTTCTACATGAATGTGTTTATTGTCCAATCTAGATAAAATTTGTATTTTATTTTCAGTAGACACCAAAAATTCTCTTTCACAACCTCCGTCATGCATGCCAATTTTTTGCAAATTACAATGCATGCCAAAATTAAAATCTTCTTCATACCTGTCACCAACAACACCATGGATGTCCCAAACCTCATAGATATCCCCTTGACCAACTTGATGAAAATGCGTAGCATCGGGTTGAGGATCCACATCAATAAGGCTACTATTAATTTTTTCAAAACAAAATCTCCAATTTCTTTTCCCAAAATCAGAATTAGGCAACAATAAATCAGATTTGTGAACAATATCATTAACATACCATGTAGAATTAGGTCCGTAAATGCCATCCTCTAGGCATGATGAATTAAAAACAACATTGGAATGAAAGGAAAATTCATCCCAAGATAGATTCTCATCACACTTATATAATAGCACACCTGGATCCTAAGTAAAAGAGGGTTGATTGCTATGATCAAGGTATAAGTATTCATTGTGCTTCTCATGTGTGATTTCCTTTTTGAGTGAGTCATGCTCCATCTTCCTATGACTGAAATTTCAACATCTTTCTCCATTGGATTGGTTTGGAAGCCAACCACAAAGCCACCTAAAATATCATCAATGAAATGATATGAGTGGAAATTAAAAGCTAATTTGGAGATATCATCACCTTTGAATCTTTCATTCCCATCTACTAAAATCACCTCAGAGATTCCATCATAATTATTTTCTGTACTAGAAACATCAAGGTAGATATTAGTCTTAGAACCTTCAACAAATGAATCCAAACTAGGATTCAAGACTATCATTTTTTCGTGTTCTTCATGCACCACCTTATCCTCCATTATTGCATGCATGTCCTAGGGGCCATCCTAAAAATTTGTCACACATTCATCATTCTTCAAAATATTCATTGCATTAGACTCTCCTGCTATGAATTCTTCTACAATCACCTGAACCTCTTCAACCTTTTGTTCAAATCTATTAATCAAATTTTGACAAAATTCATCAAAAGAGTCTACCTGAATATGGACTTGGGTGTTCATACCTTGGTACCACCAATCATTAGTAGCTCCTTCAAGGTGTAAGATCACATATTGAATGGAAACTTTCTCCTTCATAGAACTAGAATAGTAACAGTCCCGCATCTCAAATAACCAAGCTTTGACTGAAATCTTTTCTGATCCATCAAAAGTGGAAGCTGAAGATTTTTAGTCTTTGCTCCCAAGATTTCTTCCATCATATTTTTAATGTTTTTTATGATCCTTGATGCCCATAATGCTCTGCATCTGAGTGATATAATCACTATATGGGATTGAATTTCTAAATCCTTCCTCTTGTTTAATACATGTTTCTCCAATGGCTGCTAGATCTCTAGCCAAATCTTCCATGTGATCAACCATATTTTAATTCCCATTTTCCATTTGTAGAATTTGATCAAAATATTAGGCTAGCAATATCATGGCTTTGATACCACTGCAATATCTTGATTAAATTATTTTACAAATACTAAATAATTATCAAATCAGACATCTTTCAAATAGCACCAAACAACACCGCACTATGTTTAAATGATGAACAACTAATGAGGAATGTTTATTCACTGATATAAGAATGAAAATACATCAGTTTTCTTCTGATAACATCATCCAAAAATAATGCACAACTACTGTGCAAAACTCAAGAGAAATTGCAAACTGGAAGCTACTGTTGAAAACCCAAATCACACATCCAACTCCAAACTTCAAGATGCTATTCTGGATAGAAAAATACATTAAGGAATGATTTGAAAATTAAATATATTTTTTGTTCATGACAACAACAAACAATAATCAAAACCTTGGTGCAATTTGCACAATGAAGATGGGCAAACAAACCCACAAATTACAACCAAAATATTGTATTTTCAATTACAAAATCACTAGAACTCTAAATAGAGTTTGGTTAGCATAAATACATGAATAAAACATGATAAAAAATCTACAAAACTGATAAAAACAACAAATTAAATCCAAACCAAAAATTAAGCACTCCAAACCATTATCTTTGCCAACTACTTGATGCAATACCACAATGAAACAACCTTTAGCACCAATGCGATTCTCGAGTGAAATTGCGCTAGTAGACCCTTAGAGCCATTGTCCTTGAGTCCAAATATCCTTGGATTTTTAGCCTCAGATATTATTCCCATAATGGTTTATCAACCTTTGTAGGTAGAGAAAATCTATAACCAAAATCCCCAAAATGAAGCCCAAATTCATGTTTTATTGAAAAACATTCAATTTCCAAGTTAGGGACCCAAAAATCATGACCAAGGAGAGATTAATTTTTGTATGCAGAGCATGTAACCTACGGTGCCAATGTAAAAGAAAAAATCAAGTGCACCCAAGGGAAATAATAAAATATTTCCATTTCTTGCACCACTACATAAGCTCATAAAAATCCATTTTGCTTTTTTCCAAAAAGCCACACCCAAATTGGCTCAATTAAATATTCCATTAACCTTTGATAATAAACATCCCAAATTATCTTAATTAATTCACCTTGAGAAAACAACTTTCCAAATTTCATTGTAGGACTTGACTTGCTATTTTTGGAAACCTAACTTACTAAAAATAGTAATTTTCTATTTTTAGAAATTTCAAGAAAAGGGACATTACACTAAAGCCTAGTAGATGAACCCTTAACCCTTAACCCATATATATTTGTTATTCTAAGAATCTCATGAACCCTAGGATAGTAAGATCCTGAATCCTTAACCCTAGGACCTAAAGCCTAGGAGATGAACTCTAAATCCTTTACCCTAAAGTTAAGAGAGTGACTTAAGGGGATGTAAGACGTTGTTTTAAGGGTAGATAAGAGGATATGGCTTAAGGGGAGTTGAGAGAGTGACTTGAGGGGATGCAAGATAATGGATTAAGGGTAGATAAGAGGATATGGCTTAAGGGGAGTTGAGAGAGTGACTTAAGGGGATGCAAGACGATGGATTAAGGGTAGAAAAGAGGATATGGATTAAGGGAATTTGAGAGAGTGACTTAAGGGGATGAAAGAGGATGAATTAAGGGTACTAAGAGGATGACTTAAGGAAAGTTAAGAGAGTGACTTAAGGAAAGTTAAGAGAGTAGATTAAGGGTAAATAAGAGGATATGGCTTAAGGGGTCCTAAGAGGATGACTTAAGGGGAGTTGAGAGAGTGAATTAAGGGGATGAAAGATGATGGATTAAGAGTAGATAAGAGGATATGAATTAAGGGATCCTAAGAGGATGGCTTAAGGGGTGTTAAGAGAGTGACTTAAGGGGATGCAAGAGGATGGATTAAGGGTAGATATACGAGAATATGGATTAAGGGGTCCTAAGAGGATGGCTTAAGGGGAATTAATAGACTTAAGGGGATGCAAGAGGATGGATTAAGGGTAGATATACAAGGATATGGCTTAAGGGGTACTAAGAGGATAACTTAAAGAGAGTTAAGACAGTGACTTAAGGGGATTCAAGATGATGTATTAAGGGTAGATAAGAGGATATGGCTTAAGGAGTCCTAAAAGGATGGCTTAAGGGGAATTAAGACAGTGACTTAAGGGGATGCAAAAGGATGTATTAAGGGTAGATAAGAAGATGGCTTAAGGGGTCCTAAGAGAATGACTTAAGGGGATATGAAATCAATTATATTTTTTTTTATAAAATGACAATGAATTATTTAGTTTTATATTTATACTATCAATTAAATGTATCTAGAGCTATATATAGTTACTTGTCCCTAGATTTGAATTCTATTGTAATATATATGCATGTCCTCTCTTTTTTATAATGCGTCTAGTTTTGGGAGACCTAAAAAAATGATATAAAATTTTAATTAGGAAATGACTAAAGACATTTATATAGACATGTATATGTGATAATTTTTTAACTATATATCATCTATCAATTAAAAATATATACAACTATATACAAGTACCTATATTTATTTACTTTTTTGTACCATCTGCATCCTCTCTTTTTTGTAATGCATCTATGATTATTTCATGATCATCCATTGAAAGTGTCCATAACACTTTATTAACAAGCCTCCCTTGATATCTAACTAGTTTTATATTGGTTGCCAAAATTAAATGTGAATAATGTATAATCCTCTTATGTCTTTCATAATCTTCAAATGCAGGTAAGCCATTCTTTCTTATTAGATATTTTCGAAGCCAAGTGCCAGCAACAACCATAAACCAGTTGGATACTCAAAGTTGTTATCATCCACTCTAGGATGTAACAACTTATGTTTTCTCTCAACACATCTATCCAACCAATACTTCATCTCCTCTTCATTCAATTTAATGTACCTTCTTGTACAAGGTTCGAAACATGATCATAATCATCTGATGCGAACACTTGATTATCTTCAATTGTAATTCCATGTTGAAAATGTGTTGATGTAGGTGTTAAGGATCTTTGTTGCCATTCTTTGACCCATTCCATATTTTCACACGTCTCCCAATCACCTGCAATACAAAATTGACAAAAAAATGCAAGCTCCCTTGTCCATATTGTCCATGTGTTTGTATTCGAGCTCTTAAATGAATACCATTTTGCAGATACATTAATTGTTTCACAATCTTGTCGTGTAAGAATATCATTTTCTTCAACTAACCAAAATAAGCATTGAATTATTGAGCTCTCACTTGTTCTTGTAGATAATTTAGTATAGCACCAATCTACAATTGCACGTGCATCTCTAAACTTCACAACATCCTCAAATTTTAGTTGCTCTCTAGGAAGAGCTCTTTTCACACATGCACCTGCTCCATCGTGTTCTCCTTTACAATTTCCAACTTCAAAAATAATCATGTGTTGGATATTATTTTCTTTATGAACTACATAACCAATAAAAAATTCTAGAATTTTTGAATTGACTCATGCAATTATCCGACCATACGAGATGTTCTCTCATTTGAATTCCTCTCTCTTTTAAATTTTTGTAAAATATATCAAAACAGTATTGAAAAAACTCAGATAAAAGTAATCGATTATCACTTACATAAAAATGGTACTCTCTCAAAAAAATTCTATTATCTTCTCTACTATCATTTGCATGTCTATTTACAATATGAACAAATATAGATACTTGCACTGAATTATAATATTGTGATTGAATTTATTCTTGTGGAGCAAGAGTATAATTTTTAGTAAAATCAACAACTAACAATATAGTTCCAATGGAGAATGTGTTTTTACATAAATGAAATTGATTATCAAGCCAATGAGAATACTGAAAGTGTTTAACATATTTAGGTACAATCTTATCTCTAAATTCTTTAATAAATGCATGCACACTAAATTTTTCCACAATTAGCTCACAACGTTTTCCAAATTTTCCATCTTTTAAAGAATACTCAATATTTTTTATTTTTTTAACATCCACTAATTATTGTCCAAATTAATCTAAACTACTTTCATGCATACATTCTCCTAAAAATAAAAAGTTACCACATCTATCGCATTGTCTAGAAATATATGCTTTTAAATAAAATAAGTTTCCATTAGAGGGTTCACAAAACAAACCTTCTATAAAAATTTGATTGTTTCAGGTGGCATATTAATACCACAAATGTCCTACATAATTTGGTTAGCATGCAAAGTACAACATATATATTGAAAAATATCACAATAATAACAAAATTGTACATGAGTCTTACAACAAGAAGAGATTCATTGTTTATTAATTCTAACATACCAAGGTTTACATTTTTTGAATGATCTTTGACTTATGCTAATATTAAATGGTAAGATTGAATCATCTAATTGTTTTATACAATTCAGTTTGAGTCATATCTAAGAGATGCTTTGGATGAGGTTCACAATTTTTGGAACCTACCCTTAATTTTAAAACATCTCTAATGTTAGGTGATACTCTTGTATTGTCATGCCAATATTTTTTGATTAAAGATTTAATTTCATGTCTAACCTTGGGAGTCTACCACTAAAAATCCAAAATTGATTAATTGGATTTTTTTTCAATACTTTCTCTTCTTTTAGCAGCTCCTATCAAAGTTTTGGGATTTAATTTATTACATTTACTAATCTTACTTAACATTCTTTTATTTGAAGTTGCTTTATTAACTAGAAAAAATGTTATTGCATGATGAGCTGCATTCTTATCTTTAGATCAAATTTTCTTACCTATAAAATCAATAGCATTAACAACACTAGATATGACTTGTTCTACTAAATAATTTGCTTTTTCTAGTTTTACAAAAATGTCTAATTTTTTCATCACTTTTCTCAATTTTGACATTCTCATCAATCGCATCATGAGTTAACATTGAAATCCTAATCTCTTTCTATAAAAAAACATTCTTTATATTCTATTTCCATAAGTTCTCATTTGTCTTCAAGAAACTTTACCAAGAAGGTTATTTAGCACATTTTTTTCAATTGTAAAAAACCATTTTTATTTTCATTTACAAAGGGCTTCATTTTCATTCACGCAAGGGGTTTCAATTTCATTTTCAAACATAAAAGGGATTTCATTCTCATTTTCATCAATATGAGGGATTTCATCATTATTTTGTTTTTGCATTGTTTCAAAACTAGAATTATTGATACCATCAATGGTGTATCCAACTTCATTTAAATAAATAAGATCAATATTATCAAGACTTGGGTTTGAAGAAATACCTAGTAGGTGCATTTTCCATATCATTGGGAGGTGGATTTGAAGACATACCTGAAGTTGTTTGCATAGGTTCTATTTCCATATCATTCAAAGTTGAAGTTGAAGGCATAGTTGGGTTTGTCTCCATAATTGTATTTTATTCCATATTCACCATCTCCAAATTTAAATCATCTACATTCATCTCACCCTCCATGATTTCCTCTTCAACATTCATGGAACTAGATGCTTCCAAATTTTTCATTTGATGAATCCTTTCTCTTCTATCCCTTTGTCTTTTTGCCTCCATTTCTCTATTTGCTTGAATTTCTTCGGGTGTCATTAACTTTCTACATTTTTTTATTTGCCTTTGATTTGATCCCAGGGTTACCAAACCCTCTTTGATAACAAAACAAATAATTCTTAACCTATTTTCCAATTGCTACCTCCTTCAAATATTCAAATAAAACTATATAGTATGAAGATCCTTTCTTCTATAAACTTTGAAGTACAAAAACATCATGAATACATCCAAAAGTTATCTTTTTCCAAATCTTCTTGTACTTGATTCCACTTCATAAAATTCAACCTGCACTTGTCTCTTCCAAAAAAATGAATATAATATGCCCTGTTAAGAGATGCACAAGACAACATTGCAACAAAAAATGCAAAAAATGGTGCTTTCAGATCATACTATAGAAAAGGAATGTTGTAGAAAAAATGTGCTCTATCAGATTTTTTCCAAATTGGAAAAAAAAAAGTTAAATAAAAAAAACGTACATGTTATAAAACACATATGTGTTTTATTTTAGGAACATGTACGTTTTATATAACACATACACGTTACCTTTACCCAACAGGTAAATAGGTAATGTGTATGTATTATATCTAAATAACGTGTATGTATTATTAAAAATTTAAATACCCAACCCACATGTAGCCTGGGTTTTAGGCTAGGGGCTTGGCAACCTGACCCTTAGCCTTTAACTTGCAACTAAAAAACTAAGGCATGTTCAAGAGGAATGTCCAGCTTTGGTAATATGGCTGATGTAAGAGTTATTGATGAACTCGAGCACCCAGGATCACCTACAAAACCAAGATAAACCTTCCACACGAGAGCAGCAAGAGATAGAATGCAGGAATATAGTGCAATAACAAAATGATGTTATATCACACACTAAATGATACAATATGCCTCAACTCTCCCTTGAATTGATTGAGTTAATATGAACTCATCTAGACTAGATAGGAGCTAGACCTGAACTAGTTAGGAGGGAGAGGTGAGTGCAGAATATATAGTAGAATATGGGCAAATAATTCCAAGAGGGGTAATAACTCCCAAATAACCAAATTAGGTGGGAGTTATGCCTACTTGGAAAATGCCAAATAGGTGGCATAACCTACTCAAAAAGAGACAGATGAGTGGTTTTGTGAGGTGGCATATAAGGCCAAAAGAGGGTGTGAAACTCAACCACCCAAGTGTGAGTGGGAGCAACACATGTAATCGATGGATTATGCCACGTGTCCTCACATGAACCACATCTCCTATAACCTAAGGTATGCTTAATAATGTGTAGGAAAAATAATATTAAAAAAACCTACACTAACACCCCCCCTTAAGCATAGCTTAGGTGGGTGAAAGGATGAAAGAATGCAAAGATGCAAATATGGGTCCCGGCTACTAGGCCATGTTAGGTACCCATGTACAAAATACTCTCTCACAAATGGAGTAAAGGAGAAAACCCAGTGGGACAAAACTCCTCCCCAAAAGAAAACAAGTTTCCCAACACAAGAAGAATCCCATGCAAGGAAGAAGTCCCCTCCAAAATAGAAAGGATAGGAAAGACCATGTAGCCTTCCCCAAAGTAGTCAACTATGCCAATGGTTGAAGCTCGAAGCTGAATGTAGAACATGGTCCACGATCGTCGAACAATGTTCCTCCCCTTAGGAAGAAACAAAACCAAAGGTGTATGAAGAATGTCTTCCCATTCCTGAAAGGAATATGAAGGAAGAATGATGAAAATGTATGAAGTCTCTAAACTCTGCTCAAGTGTCTCCATGTTGATGTCGAAAGATGTCACCATCAAATCAAGTGTTCTAGGCCACACTGTAGAAGATGAAAATCCAGAACCTAGTGGAGATGGATGTAGAACAAAATTTGAAGACAAAGATATCTCCTTTGAAGACAAAGGCGCCTCCTCCAAATGTTGCTCAAAAGTATCCTCACTCATGTCAAAATGTGATGAATGATCATGTGGAGAATGAACAAAAGGATCCAAAGGTTCCTCCATAACAATTGAAGAAGAATCAACTTCATCAAAGAGAAGATGGATGTCATGAATAATGTCTCCCAAGTCTGAAATATGAGACTCTATGAACAAACCTGCAATGTCTGTCAAGTAGTCATCTGAAGTAGCTATGTCTGGAAGACAATGTGTATCTTGCTGCACTGAATCACAAGAAGCCATGAATGTAGCAATGCAAGTATCTTCAGATGCAATAGTAAATGGAGGAGAAGGAATACAAGGCTCAAGAACTGGATCACATGTGAGAATACCCAAGTTCAAGTAGCCAAAGTTCTCCTCAAAATCAAAGCTCACACTAGGAGTGTGATCAACAACCAAAGGATTAGAACCATCATCAGGTGCAAAGTCTAAAAAGGTATACAATCGAGATGCATGATCAACCACCCCAGTAGCAATTATCTCTCTGCTATCCAAGTCTTTGATGATAACTAAATCAGGTGTGAATTCAACAGTCTTCCCTGTTCCACCATGAGTGATTTGATAGATGGAAAGAAGATTGTTTGAAAGATGAGGTACACACAAAACATCATTGAAAGTACCATCACCAATATCAACAGATCCTTTCCCAATTACATCCATGTATGTATTATTTCCCATCATAATAGGTGGCATAGCACAAGGCTCAAAAGAAGAGAACATAGACTGTGTAGAAGCCATATGATGAGATGCTCCAGAATCTAGGAGCCATCTCCTTGATCCAAGACCTGTAGAAGCACAAAGAGCTTTACCTTTTGATTTACCTACGCCTGTAGTATGGCCCTTTTCCTTATCAAATTCTAAATTTTTGGAATTAGAAGAAGAAGCTGAATCAACCATTTGAGAAGGAAAATTGATGTTGTTCTTTGCTAAAAGATTCTTCAACTCATCAATTTGTTTTAAGTAACATTGATGTTCATCATGCCTAGATTTCTTGCAATATGCACAAGTGAGCTTCTCCTTCTTAGATGAATCCTCTTTTGAAGAGAATTTAGAGTCTACTTTAGAAGTAGATGAATATATATCTGAATCTTTCTTTCTATCACCTTAGTTCTGTTGTTTCTTGTTTTGCTTATTAGTGCCTTGTTTTGCAGTCAAGGCTTGAGATTTGGAAGATTTAATAATGCCCATTTGAATCAATTTATCTTGCTCCTTTGTGAGATCAGTTGCAAACTCACTTAGAGAAGGCATAGTAAATCCTTTTCCTAAGGCTCTTTTCATTGCATGAAATGTAGAAACAAACACTGCATAATCAGGACCAAGTTTTGAAAGAATACTCAAAATCAATTGTGAGTCATCCTTTTTAACTCCACACTGCTCTAACTGCAATCTTATGGCATTCAATTTAGTAAAGAAATCCTGAATGGTATCAAAATTGCATGGGCTCAATCCTATGAGCTCGTTCTCCAATGAATGTGCTCTCAAATCATCCTGTTTACCAAAGAGAGTATTCAAAGTATTCCACACTTCATTTGGTGATTTTGCAGACATAATATGAAAGCGTAGATCAGGAGATACAGCCATGCATAAGGTGCCAAAAGCTTCATCACACTTATTGAACCATTTAGGCTTATCTTCATCTTCTGTAGGTTCCTTATCAATACCCATTGTTATTCTATACAATTTTAACTTCCTTAAGTGAATTTCCATTTCATTTTTCCACTCAAAGTAATTGTATGGTGTGAGTAGAGGAACCGATTTATCCATTTTAGATTGTTGTAGCAATGTGAGAGAAAAAATGCAAGAAGAACACACATAGACACCCCCATTTTTCACTCAATAAAGAATCCCCCCCAACAAAAAATTATTTGGCACTTTATAAATTAGTGCGTTTACAATGTTGGAGTTGTTTTCTAGAGTTTTTCAAGTGTCCAAAATGGACTCAAATACTGAAAGTATAATTAAATCTCAAAATTAGAACTTCAAAATAGCACCAAAGTATAGTTCTCAAAAAAATATCAACTTTCAAAAAAATAATCACCTCGATCCGAGGTCATATCTGAAAGTTATAGCCGTTTGAAGTTTCAAAAATGAGAACTGTCCTTCAGATCTGCTGATAAAACTGATTTTCTGAAGCATCCGGATTACTTGAGAAAAAATGGATCACACCACTGCAAAGCCTGCGAAATTCTACCCCAAATCAAAAAGAAATTCTCTGAAAAAAGAGCTCGTATGACTGAATTATGGCCCTCCAAAGCTTGACTGCAAAATCAAAAAAGCAATTGAAGAGGGGGTCTACTGAAATGTTCCGATTTAGTTTCTGCAAAATATGTAACCTATATGCAGAAAATAGCAACGACCCAGATGGTTTTTTTCTTCTACAAACAAAACCCAGATGGCGGGTTTTCTTCAAAATATACAAAAAATGTGGATCTAGTGTAAAACAAACTCCTTTAGAAACATAAAACGACCCCAACAACCAAAAAAATGACATGAAAAGGTAGAATCAACTACTTAAGACAAGAAAAGGCATGCTGCAACCTGCAATACTGATTAAAAAACTCACAAATCTCTCAAATTTGAGAAGGGGCTTGCAGATCTGACGCTCTGATACCATGTAAGAGTTATTGATGAACTCGAGCACCCAGGATCACCTACAAAACCAAGATAAACCTTCCACACGAGAGCAGCAAGAGATAGAATGCAGGAATATAGTGCAATAACAAAATGATGTTATATCACACACTAAATGATACAATATGCCTCAACTCTCCCTTGAATTGATTGAGTTAATATGAACTCATCTAGACTAGATAGGAGCTAGACCTGAACTAGTTAGGAGGGAGAGGTGAGTGCAGAATATATAGTAGAATATGGGAAAATAATTCCAAGAGGGGTAATAACTCCCAAATAACCAAATTAGGTGGGAGTTATGCCTACTTGGAAAATGCCAAATAGGTGGCATAACCTACTCAAAAATAGACAGATGAGTGGTTTTGTGAGGTGGCATATAAGGCCAAAAGAGGGTGTGAAACTCAACCACCCAAGTGTGAGTGGGAGCAACACATGTAATCGATGGATTATGCCACGTGTCCTCACATGAACCACATCTCCTATAACCTAAGGTATGCTTAATAATGTGTAGGAAAAATAATATTAAAAAAACCTACACTAACAGCTGATGGACTTTTTTTTCTGAATCAATCTATGAAATTAAAACCCATTAGGGAAAATGATGTGTAGTTTCCAAATATATAATTTTTATTAATATTGGATTATATTTGATATTTTTTAATTAATTTCTAAGCAAACTAATCCATAAACCTGAAATATCAAAGTTTTTTTGTTTTTTAATAACTTTTTTTTGGTTAAATTTTTTGTAATTTTTTTTATATGGCATCAATCTTTAGACAATTCTCTACACAATGAAAATAAAATAAAATGTTTAGTTTAGGTCAAATTATGTTGTCTGTACATGTTGATTTTTAAAAACAACAATTGAGGCCAATAAAAAATCAATAAAATAATAATATTAAAAAAAATATCCTCATCAATCTTCATGTTGTTAACTCTCTTTCCCCAAAAGGAATTAGCAAAATAATTTTATTTGGGTTAAAAAATGGTGTCTGTACACATGCATGGTATGGTAAAAAGAACTTCTAAAAAATGGTTTTTCTACATCCCTATCAAAATTTAATTTCTCTCATCTGGGTATTTGAATAAATTACATATTTGGAAACTAGATTCAAAATACTAAATTTTATATTACTAACTTTTTTGAGATTCATTGTGTAAGTGCCTCAAATTTTCAGTCCAAGATTGACAAATTCTGAAAAACGACAAAAACACTTCTAGGTTTTGAGCTTTTTGTGGACCCAGCTTTTTGCATCAGTGCAAAGATAGAAAGAAAAAGATATAGGGAGTGATATATAAGAGGTAGAGATGGAAAGATATAGGGGTAGAGAGACATGGAGAGATAATAAGATAGATATAGAGGGAGTGATGAAAGAAAAAATATGGAGAGATAGAGATAGAGGTAAAGATAGGGGGGAGAAACAATGAGTGTGTGTGTATGCATAAGAGAGAGAAGGTGATAGCTATGTATAAATATACAGAGAGGGAGGGAGAGAAAGGAGAAAAATAGAGGAGATGGGAGATAGGAGACGTATAAAGATGTAGAAAGAAGGAGTGATAGGGAGAGAGGGGGATAGAGGGAGAGATAGAGATAGAAAGAGGGAGAGATAGGGATAGAAAGGAGAGATGGATAGATATATAAAACTTGGGAAAGATAGAGGAGGTGAGATATAGAGTCAAAGACAAAGAAAAAGAGATAAATATATAGAGGGAGAGATGGAAGGAGAGACAAAGAGGGAGAGGGATACATAGAGACAAAAAGAGGGAGACAATGAAAGAGGGGGAGTTGGAGAGAGCAAGATAAATATATAGGAAGTGATATATAGAGAGAGGTAGAGAGGGATATAGAAAGAATAGGAGAGATGAAGGGAGATATTGAGTGAATAAGTGGGAGAGATAGAGATAATGAGATATAAAGAGATGAGAAGAGAGAGATAAAGGGGGGAAGAGTGGGAGATAAAGGAGTTGATAGAGATAATTAATAGAGATAGAGAGAGGGAGAGAGAGATAGAGGGGGGAGAGAGAGATAGAGGGAAGGAAAAATAGGGAGTTTGTGTGTGAGAGAAATGTATAGAGATAAATATAGGGAGGGAGAAATATGGAGTGTGTTTATGAGTGAGAGAGATATACTGAGATAGAGATAGAGATAGAGAGGGATATATAGTGAGAGAGAGAGGGGGAGAGAAATAAAGAGAGGGTAGAGAAGAAGAGAGATATAGAAAGAGAGAGTGATAAGGAGAGGGAGAGAGAGGGAGAGATATAGATATATACATTAGGAAAGATATAGGGGAAAGAGAGAGAGATGTAGGGAGATGTAAGGAGATAGAGATAGGGGGAGAGATAGACAATAAGATAGAGATGTAGATGGATATGGATATGGAGAGAGAGAAATAGAGATATATATATAGAGAGAGAGAGATTTATGGAGGGATAGAAATATATAAGAAATATATAGAGAGAGGTAGAGAGAGGGATATATATATATATATATATATATATGGAGAGAGGTACAAATGTGGAGATATATATAGATATATAGGAAGAGAAAGAGATATATATCTTTATATCTCTATCTGTATGTTTCTCATTATCTCTTGATCTCTCTCTCTTCCTCTCTACCCTATTTCTATCTATATTTGTCTTCCCTTCTCTCTACCTCTATCTATGTTTCTCTATTTTACTCTCCCTATCTCTTTCCCTCTGCCTATCTCTCTCTCCCTTACTCTTTTTTTCTATCCCTATTTATCTCCCCCCTCTCCCCCTCTCCCCCTTTCCCTCTTTATCTCTCTACCTCTCTCTCTCTCTCTACATTTTTGTCTCCTATTTCTCTTTATTTCTCTATCTCTCTATCTCCATCTTTGTGTGACTATATCTATCCATGTCTTTCCTCTTCTCTCTTTTCCTCTTTCTCTTTCTTTAATTATCTTCTTGTCTCTTTATATTTATCTCTATCTCTTTATTCCTCTATATATCTACCTCTATCTCCATATATCTCTCTATATCTCTCTATCTCTATATCTCTTTCTCTCTATCTCTCTATCTTTTTTATCTCTTCTCTCATTTTGTATCTCCCTCACCCTCTCTCTATCTCTCCATTTCTATCTTTGTTTCTCTCTATCTAACTCTCTTTATCTCTCTCTTTGTCTATCTACATCTCTCCTCCTTTTTCTCATTTGCTCCCTCTCTCTTTCTCTCTTCTTTTCTTTCTATTTTTTTCTCTATTTGCCTCTATATCTTATCTTCATTTCCCTCTCCCTTCTCTCTTTCTCTCTTTATCTATTTTCCTCCAAGTAAATGTGCAAAGTGTACACTAAAGAGATTATAAAGGTGAATTATCATATCCTTAATCAAATGACAAACTACCTAAGCATAAATCGCTAGGGACATGTGTTATCCTTGGATTGTTTTGTTGGCATGAAATGACTAATCAAAAGTTATCTTCTCTCTCTCACACACATTATTACTTGTAATTTAGATTTTAAAATAAAAAATTGAAATATAATTATTATATAATAATTAAACTTTAATAAGATAAATAATTATAAATTAAATTAATTCTAATATTTTTTAATAATTATTTGTAATTTTATAAAAAGACATAAATAATAAAAACAAATTTCAAACTTTTCTTTTTTGATGAATTTTCAGTTATCTATATTAAAAGAGATAAATTTACAAAATTCACAAAAAAGGGGCGGGTGGTAAGAAAGCACACCCCAAAAATCACATGGGCCCAGCCCATCAAAACCAACAGATCAAGAGTCACATGGGCCTAGCCCAGAAAATAAACAACAGAAAGAAAACTAAGTAGCTAAAGCAGTGCCAGTAGATCCTGGGGGATCTTGGTCATCCATATGTTTCCCCCATACATCAGCAGGGTTAGGAGTGACATCGGGAGGAGCACCCCAACCATCATCATTCTTTTTTGTCTCTTTATCTTTATCCTCGCGCTGAGGCGAGATTGCGAGAGCAAGCCGCGTAAAGCTTTTGCCAGTGGAGGGCCAACCAGAACTAGAAACAAGAGGAGCATTTGAAGGCCACCCAGAACTGCCACCACTGTTCCCCGGTGCACCACTAGAGTGCCAGCCCTGACCAGGACGCGGTGAAGGAGAACGAGCCCGCCTGGGAGGCCGAGAATCCCTCCGAGCAAGAGGCTAGGAGCGAGCCCATGTGGAATCACTCCGCTTCTGGCCCCGAGAGGGCGACCGATAGTGGGAGGAGGAGGGCGAGTCAGGAATCTGAACCACAGTACAAGGGGCATTGCCCTAGTGGTCCAAGAGAACCTGCAGGTGAGCCACTTCCAGTGCAACCTTGTTGGCTTGCACTTGAATCTGTAACATAACATTAGAGCATATAACTGCTTTAGCATAAAGAGACACATTAATATCTAAATGTGAATGAACAAAAATACAAGCATTTCTGTCTTTCCAAATATTGAAGAGGATTTCCACCCTGAAAGTGTGCCAAAGCTGGGTGAACTTAGCCGGGGTTCCAGGTGGGTCCCCCAGCGGAACCATATGCCACGAAAAGGGTTTAGGCCTAAAAGGCTGAAAGAAATAATGAATCCAAGTCCAGAACTGTTGAGCTCTGGGACAAAACCAAAAAAGGTGCTTGAAGCTTTCAGGCTGCCCACAAAACGGGCAGCGAGGGTCAGAGACCCCCAAATGAACCAGTTGAGAACCCACAGGCAAGCCTTGGAAAAGAATACACCAAGCAAAGTGGGCCAGCTTCAGATTAACAATTGCAGACCAAATGGCATCAAACCTCCTACGCCAAGTAAAGGCCGAGGAGTTAAGAAGCCACCTCTGGTTCAAAGAACTGAGCAGAGGGAAATGGGGTGAAAACCACCTGTAGCCAAGTCACGACTTGTAGCTCCTTAGAGGAGTATCTAGAAACCATTTCCAGTCTTTCCACCAAGGCTTGTGCCCATGAATACCAAATTTGTGAAGAATTTCCGCTGGAATGGCGTTCACCAGCCCATCAAAAGTAGGGCGATCCTAGTTTTGAAGGCTGTAATGGGCTTTAAAAGCATCCCACTGCAAAATATTCATGGTAGGCTAGTGGAAGAGCTGGTGCAAAGTCTGAATGCCCTTCTTATGAAATCAGAGAGCTTTGAGTCAAGGTGACTTGGCTAGGGGTTGACCATTTTGAGCCAGAAGGGGAGACCACCAGAGATTATGCTGGTTGATGGAAAGCCCATCATGAAACCCAGCCCTAGCCCAATGGAGCCAAGGCTTGACAGTTTCTCAAGAGTGCCAAACGCTTTTAGCCACAAAGGAGCCCATAATTTGAATCGGCTCCCTTATAACCAGAAGGGTTTGGAAGCCGATTCCTTTCCAAGTGGGTCTGTGAATAGGAAATCTAGACTGGATACAATGCCTGAGGAGAATTTTCTAGGCTTCATCCCCAGTAAGCACACAGATGATCCATTTGACACAGAGGGCAGTCCCTTGTCGTTGAGTGGAAAGCAAGCCGAGCCCTCTCGACTCCTTGGGAAGATAACAAAATTCCCAAGTGACCCGATGAAATCCCTTATGGGTCTTAGATGAGGCCCAAAGAAAATCATGGAGCAACTTCTCAAGCCTGCTGTAGGCTGCTTTAGAAGGAGCCCAACAGGAGGAATAGTAGACGTGGGTGGCAGCCAAGATTTTAGAGCACACCTAGAATTTGCCAGCCAGCGAGAGAGGCTTGGTAACCCAGTAGGCCAGCTTTTGTTCAACTCTGGAGAGCACGACTTGCCAGAGCTCCTGAGCGGAAGCCTGGAAGGCGAAAGGAATGCCCAAGAATCGAAAGATTTCACCCTGACCAATCCATTTCCAGTTATAGGGTTGAAGCCACGCAGGAGTGGGGAGCACCAATTGTCTGTAGTAGAAAGTTTTGTGCCATTGAATAGCAGAACCAGATGCAAGACAAAAAGTATCAAGGCATTCAAGTGTAGCAACGATTGAGCCTTTGTCCTCTAAAAGAGTGAGAAAGGAGTCATCAGTGAAGTGCCCATTGACAAGCTACTCTTGAGAGTCCGGGAGAGTGATTCCTTTAACACGCTGTTGGGAGATAGCATTGGTCAGGAGATATCCAAAGCCCTCAGCTGCCAGAACATATAAAGCAGGGGCAAGAGGGCATCTCTAGTGAATAGAACGAAAAAGGCCAAAAGCAGAGGACTGGTGGCTATTAATGGAGATGCAAGCTGAGGCATCGAAAAAAAGCATGCGAACAGACTGTAAAAAATGGGGCCCAAAACCCAATGCTTGTAACATCGCAAGAATGAAAGGCCATTCAATATAGTCATATGCTTTGGCAAAATCAATTTTAATGAACACAACTTTCTGGTTTGAACACCGGGCCCACTCCATGCCTTCCCAAACAACAATAATGTTGTCAAGAATGAATCTGGATTTAATGAATCCAGTTTGCTCGGGACGCACAATCTGAGGTAAGAGGTGGCGAATTTTCAGAGCCAAGGCTTTGACAATAATTTTATAAGAAACATTAAGAAGCGTGATGGGCCGTTAGTTACAAATATCCTCCGGATCTCCAGATTTAGGTATGAATTTAATATTGCCTTTATTTATTAAATTACCTAAAAAATTGTTGTGAAAGGCTTCAAGATAAACATGATGTAGGTCACTCCCAATACATTCCCAGAGCGCTTTATAAAATTCACAAGGGAAACCATCAATCCCAGGAGCCTTATCATCGGCCATGGAGGAAACAGCTTCCTTGAGATCATCAATTGTTAATAATTGATCACATAAATTAATCTGGGTTGAAGAAAGCCTATGTGGCACAACAGCAAGGCAGCTTTGAAGGGCTTGTTGGTGCGCAGGCGTGGGGTCTTGAGCCATGAAAACATGCTCATAGTGACGCACAAAAGCCTTGAGAATGTCAGGTAGCTCAGAGAGCACTTGATTTCCATCTTTGATAACTTTAATGCTTGGGGAAGAGTGCCTAGCACGAAGAGCCAAAAAAAACTCTTTGGAGGAACAGTCGCCAATTTTGAGCCAGTGGAGCCGAGCCTTGATTTGAACACCCCTGGCAGAATAGCTATTTGCCACTTGCTTCTGGTGTCTTAAGTCTGCCACCCGGACTTGATGTGATAGGGAGAAAGGACAAGCCGCTAAGGCCTCTGTAGCAACACGCAAGTCAGCAGTGGTGGCCTCGTAAGAGCGCTGGAAAAAGATAGCAAGCTGTCGCCCATAAATGCGCAGGAAGCGCGTAGTACGAATAATATCATTCCACCAAACAATCCAGCCCGTACTGCCAGACGAACGACACTCTAAATTCCACACTCGAAGAATGTGGGCCAGGGTGAGCTTGTGACGGAGCAGAGATGTGTTCAAGAAGAATTGAGTTTTACACGTGCGAGGTTGACAAGACGCCCACTCAATGCAAAATTGAATAGGGAAGTGATCTGAAAGGGTCACATCCACTAACGGCTTCACAAGCAAGGCAGAGCTCTTGAAAGAAAAAAAGGATTATGCCGAGATCATGACACGATCAAGGCGCTATAAGACTCTGTCAGAACCAGCTTTGTAATTACACCAAGTGTGCCAGAGGGAATGAGAATGGCGGTAGCCCAGATTGGGATCAAAAAATTAAAATAGAATAAGTTAAATGCAAAGTCAAAATATATCAAAATTCAAATATTAATAAACAAAATAATTTAAAAAAATTAATAATGAATAATAAATTTTTTTAAGTCAATAAATGATTAAATAAAAAAAACCAAAATTTTAATTTATTAGAATTGAAATATTAATAAAATATGTATCTAAAAAAGATAATTAATATATTACAAACAATATTAACATTAATTGAAAGATAAACTCAATTAACAAATAAAAAAGTTATTATAATATTATCAAATTAACCATAAATATAATTAAATTATTAAATATGTTAAAAAAATTTAAACTAAAAATAATACCTCAAATAAATATTAAAAATAAAAATAAACCATGCTAAAATTGTTAAAGTTAGAATTATAACTTTTACATTAAAAATTACAAGTAACATCAAACTTAAAAAAAATTAAAATTAATGAAACCTATGTAAAAAGTAAAAAGTCAATTCATAATTTTTTATTTTTTTAATATTGAAAAAATAATTATATTTATTAAAACTTATTATATATATAAAATAATTATTTAAATTTAAAAAGCTTTGAACATTATTTATTATTATATATTATAAGAAATCTAAAAATGTAAGTACAAAATTTTAAAGGAAAAAAAATGCATTCTTATTCTATGTAGTTGTTTTTTCTTTAATTATATATTATATTTCATTGTTTCATCCTTCTCTCTAACTTTTAATCATTAATTTTTAAAAACAGGTAATCCACATCATATATTTTCAAAAGCAGGTCGTCCACTTCATCCTTTCCTTATATGAAATCTAAATTTATTATTTTTATATTATATATTTATTATAAGAAATCTAAAATCTAAGTAAAAAATTTTAAAGGAAAAAAATGCATTCTTATTCTATGTAGTTGTTTTTTCTTTAACCATATATTATATTTCATCCTTTCATCCTTCTCTCTAACTTTTGACCATTAATTTTCAAAAGAAGGTCATCCACTTCATATAAGAAACGCCTTCGGCTTAAATATATGCCCACTTAAATCATCCTCATCTTATTCATTCTTCATACGTGATTAACTAATGTAATTATTCATTTCAAGTCCCTTACTATGCTTAGTAATTAATTACTTATGAAAGCTATTGCTAACCCTTTTTAAAAATATTATTCTTTCTTAAGTATGGTTGGAAATAATTTATCAAATTCAAATCAAATGATATTTTATTTTACTTTACAAAAGGTTTAAATATGGGAATACAAAGGATTAATCATTATGACTTTGCTAGATTTCAATTAAAGAATTTTGAAATTTTTCAACTAGAAAAGTTCTTAATTAAAAATTCAATATTTATAATATTCTATCTTTTAATGAAAATTAAATGGTTATTATATTTAATTATTTGACTTTAAATTAGAAACTTTCCAATGAACAATTCACAAATATAAAGAAACTTCTATAAATTATTAATTCTATTAACTACAATTTCTTCTTAAATTTTTTTTATTACTTAATTCAAAATTATCCATTGATTTTAAATTGATTTTTTTTTAACTTATAATTTCTATATTTAATTATCCTTCACTAATTAACTTTAATTTACAAACATATTTAAAAGATTCTTGATTTTTTGGCTAAAAGTGCATGTAATTCTTTTTAAACTAATAATGAATTACAACTGATTTTTTTTATATATATATAATTTTCTATTCAAGTTTCAGTGTAGGGATTGCAAGTTTTTATTTTAGCACTGATTTTGAAGAGAAGGGGGCGACCAAATTTGGGTCTCAAATCTCATTCTTGTGGCTGCACCTATGGTACCACATTATGCCTTCAATTTAAAAAAGAAAAAAAATCTTCTTAAAACTTTTTTCCAGATTTGCTTTGTATTATCAGGTTTCAATTATTTTAAATCTGCCCCATGCCTTCACTTTCAAGTTGCTTAACAATAGATTTAAAATATTCTACATTTGCCTGTTAAATTCCAGTTTCAAGCTTTTTCAATATTAATTTTAAACCTAGACATAAATATTTGTGTTGGATCATTTGTAAAAACATAAGTAATTGAATCTTTTATAAAGGAAAAAAATGTTTTTTTAAAAAAAAAAAATAAGTTATTATTTCCTACGACAAATGGAATATTGGTTTACTTTTAGTCTTTGAATAAAAAATGTGTCAATTCCTTACAAACTCACTAACAATAAATTATTTGAAAATATTATTTCCTATGTACAATTTTGATTACAATAGATGCTTAAATTTGTGAGATTTAATTTAAACTACAAGCACATACAAGATTTTTTTTGGTTCTTTTGTAACAATTGCAAAAAGGAAGTAACATTTCTATTATCATTTATATAAAGACATTTGCAAAATCAATTAATAAAATAAAATACATTCTCTTAACTGTCTTAAACAAGAGGTAAAATTTTATTTTCTTTCCGCAATGGTTTTATTATTTTTGCATATGCTTGGAAATAACTAATCAACACAAAATTACAACTCTAACACCTTTACAAAATATCTACAACATTTGATACACAAGTACATTATGCAACAAAGAAGTCTTTCTTGAATCCAAAACAACATTTGCTTTTATTTCCAAAAGACTTGAACAACTCCAAAACATCTTAAAATCATCTTCATTCTTCATTCAAGAACCTTAAAATACACAAGAGAGAAAAACAATAGTGAATCGATGGGCTCTCCACCCAATCGTAGGGTTGTACAACAACCCACCCCCGAGCACAGGGTTAGCACTTATCCACTAATAGACTCAACTCAACAAACACATTTATTTGAACCACTTTACTCACATATACAACATCTCTCACATTAGTACACCAGAAACACAAGAAACAAAACTATCACATTGGTTTATCCCAAGGGAAAACCATTTAGGGGGAGTATGGGGCTCAACCAAAAGGGGTATATATAAAAGGAATATCATGATCAAATCTCCACATAATAACAACACATAAAACTCAACACAAGCACTACAATGCCAATACACCAACCACCATATCACACCATAACAACACTCCTTATTCCTCCACTCAAAAGTAGGCAATGAACAAAGGGGATTCTCACATCCCATGAATAGAATGAGTACTCATACCCTGGTAATGGCCATTACCTAAGGGAGATACTCATATCCCAACAAGGAAGCCCCTGAGTGTGGGAGTCATACCCAATCAATAACCCTACACGTGGAGGACCAAAATCTCCTCTAATCAGAGGGGGTCAACTCCCCAAGAAAGATACAAAATAACAGCAACAACAAGACATTGAGAAAAAAAGATAAAATCACACATGAAATATTAAACAAAATCTTCCATAAAAAATTCACATAAAAATATGCATACAAGAAGCAAGAGAGAGAGAAATACCTCCAACAATAATGATCCCAACAATGGATGCTCTTACTTCCTCTCCCAAGATCTCCTCCTCTCCAAATTATCCTTAAAACCCCAAATCTCAAAATGTAAAGAGCAAATAGCATGGTAATCCCCTCATTTCCACAAGGAAGAGGTTTTAAAGGAAAGGGAGAAATAAATCCCTCACATAACCCTCTCAACCACTTAACCAACCACCCATTTTCGTCACTCTTATGAGTGGGGACAACATATGGGTTAAAACACTTTTTAAAATATCACACATAACAAAATAACCTCCCCACCCATTTCTTTAGGTCTTAGGCTTACTTTTAGCACATAAAACACACCTTAGAACCCTCTAAACACACTTTTAAAATGCACTTCCCCAAAATTTATAATTCAAAATTCATAATAAAATATTATCACATAATACACAATGTATACCATCCACAAGACTCACATCACCCAACATAACATCAATAACTCATAGAATTGTTGGAAAGTATGCCTCAACTTTTCGGCTTGAAATCTCTTGAAGACTTGGCGTTTTCTCTTCAGTTCTGGCCTTTACCGCTTTACTGCGGGGAACAGTTAATAGAGGTGCGGTTGCACGGTTTACCGCTTTACCATGAGCCTTTGTTGTTCGGTCTGCGGTTGGGCGGTGTTACCGCCATACCATGACGGACTCCTCACTGTTCGACAGTTGCGCGGTGAAGGCTTGACGGTCGGCACAATTGGTTACCTCCCTACTACGGGGGCCTTTTGGCCCTGGCGCGGTGTGAGTACGGCCATACCGTGAGGGTCTTATGGTTGTTGGGCACTTACGCGGTGGACATGGAAGACAACAATAGAAGCATACCGCTATACCACAGAGGCTTGTTCTTTAAGCCACGGTGGCACGGTTGACGACGACGGTTTGGTGAGTGGGTTGTCACCGCTATACCTCGGGTGTCTTCCTGCTAGGGCACGGTAGTGCGGTGAATACCGCCTTACCACGGGCATATGATGGATGGCGAATGATGGTGCAGTAGAAGGAGCTCAAGTTTTGTTGACTATTTGGGCGATAGTCAAAGCGATGGACGAATGGCGTGTCGACATGTGGCACGATGTCATTCGTTGATTTTACATTGTTGTTGTAAATCAACGATTATTGGTAGAAAGCTTTATTCTTTGGAAGCGATATTTTTGCATTAAATGAATGATCTGATTCAGGAGGTTGACGGTGTGTAGATATGATAATTCTTTGTATCCCAATTTAATGTTAGGCGGCTCGATAGCGGTGCATGTTATCAGAGAATTATGGAAGCTTGTCGATGGGGTAATTGAATACGCCCTAATGGTTGTTGGTTGTAAGTGACTAGAGGTAAGCAGTCACAAAGTGTGTGTTCGAGCGGTATGCTAAGGCATTGTAACCATGAACACTGAGTGACTCAGAATTGAGAAGATGTGAACCTGAGTGGCCGTGAGGCTATGCTGGCCAAAAGCCTAGCTGAACAAGAGGGCTGGTGAGATGAAATGAATATGCACTGTATGTCCTGTGAGGACATTGTAACAAAGCGAGGATTTTGTGTAATGGTGTTGCTTGTATTCTCCAGATGGACAAGATGTAAACTTCTGAAGAGCATAGCTCTGAGATTGTATTGTAACTATTTTGTTGCTGATTAATACAAATGAGCTGAGTGTTTTGGAGGGTGGGGTTTTTTACCCGAAAGGGTTTTCCCCACGTAAATTAGTGTGCTCATTAGTTTTTCTTTCATGTTGTTTGATTATGTAGTTTGAATCTATGTATGGTGTTGAATCTGGCTTTATCTGCATGTACTTTTCTTAGAAGGATTAATGGGGAAATAACTGTGCCTGTTTCTGCTTTATGGCATAGTAGTTTGTGTCTTTGAGGTGATTTGAAGAAATTAAAGTCACTAAGGCACTGTTGTTCTTAGATGTTTCATTCTAAGATGACCCGTTCTTCCCCAACAAGTGGTATCAAAGATAGTTAAGGGAAGTCAAGGTTTGTTCATGATACTAACAAGTGGTATCGGAGCCTTCTTTTGGATGTTGGTTCTGGGTATTTCTCTTGTGAAGATTTCTTAGCTTGGAAAGCTTGAGGAAATCTGGAGGAATCGATTGATGATTGATCCTTTGATGAGTGAAGGTCCTTTCTCTTTTGAGTCAACACGCAACATGAAAGATGCTGGAGAATATTGGAGTTGATCATATTGTGACGATGTGGTCTGAGGCTCCTGGTTGGCAATGAATGATCCTGATGCAAGGGGTGTGATTTATACTTATGGTTGTGTTGCAGCAAAGCGTGGTTCATACTGGGTGTCTGTGTGATAGGCTTCTTGGAGGTATGGAGTTGCTTGGGCTATTGTTCAACCATGGAGTATTGTGCTTGTGTTGGGTGTCCTGACTTAGCACTGAAGGCAGTTTCTCTGTTACCCTGATTGCATGAAGGCTATGAAGTTGATCTTGGGTGGTCTGGAAACCTCTGAATAGCTTGGCTCTCTCGAATGCATGTGCATGCTTGTGGTTCTGGAATTGGTCTTGAATGGACCTAAGATTCTTGTACTACTTGTTCCTTTTTTAGGATATCTTGTACTTGCATGTTTCAGTTTTATGTTCTTTGGCTCCAAAGTTTTTCTATAGATTTTCCTAAAAAGTATATGATGCATATTCATGTTATTTTTTCATTGTTTTGGTTAACCATGATGGTTATGTGCAGACTCTTGGGTCATCCAGATGAGTAGTGGATATGGATGTGCATGGGTGTTCTATAAACATGGCGGTTTTGTAGGTTTTGCACGGTCAAGGAAAACTTGTGGTCTTGTGGAGCTATTGTTAAACTATTTTCTAGACCCTGGTTGTTTGGGGTGTGACTGGATGAGATAGTTGCAGTTCGACATGGTTTTGACGAGGTGTGATGTCTTCTCTGCATGGGAGTGTTGGTATGTGATTTGTCACTCAACATTCTTGTGGTGTTGCTTGCTGATTTCTTAGACTATGGTGCTTGAGTTGTGGACGTGATTGGAAAATTGGATCTGTTTTTGATCTGGTGTTTGAGTCAAGTTATCTACCTGGTTGTTCTCTTTGAGATCTCAGTTTTGTAGTTTACTTTGTGATGATGGGTTTCCACTATTGTTGTGATTAATCTCTGAGTTGTGCAGCTGGTGGATTAGCTACCCATTGGCTACAGTGAGATAACTTGGAAGTGGACTATCTATATCCACAAGGTTGCTTTAGTGGTGGTCCAGATCTGTCAGCTGGCCTTGTCTGTGGTCACTTGTTCATTGGCATGGATGCTTTGAGATGAGAGGATGGATGGCATTGAGTACCCAAATATTTGGTTATGGGGACTTGTAGCATGTGTATCATGATGTCATGGAGAGCTTGGTACACATTATAGTGTAAGCTTTTGACAGTGATGGTGTGGTTTGCGTTGTTTGGAGATCTTGGTGTGATTTGGCTTTGTTGTCAGATGGACATCCTACCGACTGTACTTGGAGGTTTTTCAGATCAGCAGATGTTTGGTTACGATGCTTGAAAATCTCAGTGTCACAGTTCAGTGGGAGATTTAGCAGTGACTGTGGATTCATCACTTGGTGGTGAATAATCTTCTTTGGTGTTGTAGATGTTTCTAGGAGGGATTCTTAGATCCTGTTGCTGCAGAAGAGTTCTTTCGCATTTGCAGGGACACTATTTGAAGATGTACAACATATTGAAACCCTGAAAGACGTTTGTAGTCTTTGGCTGAGATGTTGGTGGTGCTTGACAGTTGATGTTGGTTTAGAGTTTGTTTGCTTGATTTCATGTATACTTTTGCTTATGCATTAGAGTTTTGGCATGTTGCACTGCTCTTGAGACCATAGTTTATTCACTTGAAGCATGGTATCTCCTAAGGGGGATGTGTAGATCATGATGTCATGATAAATTTCTATTTTAGATATTGGATCTTTGACAATGGTCTGGTAAATCTTTGTGTTTTGGGTGCAATGGTCATATGCTTGAGAACTTCATGTTAAATGCAGTTTGGAGTTTAGAATGAGATGATCGGTTATTGATACTCATGGATACATGGAGAATAAGGCAAGGCTGTGATTCTCATGAGATGAGAAAGGTATTGTTTTTAGTTGAAATTCTGAGTAGCCTACACCTTGGTTGGACGCGAGTTCAATAGAGACCAGTGAGGAGATTGCTTTTGGATGAGTCATGGTCGCTTGTATATCTTGGAGGAGCATTTTTATTTTTCCTCCCTTTGGTTTGCTCGATGGTGAAATTTATTTGAGAGGTATTTTCCCATTATATATTTTAGATAAGTTTAAATGTTGTATCTTTCATAGATATGGATCTTGAATTTCTGCTTTAAGATTCTGGAGGATTCATAGTGAAAGGTGGACAACATAGTTTATCTCCTTGAGCTTTTGAGTTATATCATCTTTTGACAAAAACTGGTAGGAGATAGTTATATGGGTTAGTTTGATCTTCTTTGAGAGGATTACATCCATGTTTTGTTAAGTTGAATGGTTGGGTGTTGTTATGGATTTTCCGTTGGGATGTGAAGGAGATCATACTTGACACAACTGGCATTTAGAAGTGTGTGTAGGAGGGCATGCTACATGTTATGATTTACAATTTCTCTTTAGTCTAGTTTTTTCTTCCTGCATGTTCTATCTCATATGACTTTAGATGTGAGATTTCTATGTGGATCCGTGATGGTCACTAGTTTGTGGTCATGTGTTGTCACTTGGGTGATGACATGGAGGTTCTTGTGTCTCTTTCTTCTGTAGAGATAAAGAACTTGGAAGAACTCTGGAAGACTGTTGTGAGAGATGTTGCCTGTAGCAGTTGGTTGCAAGTTGTGCATATCATTGTGGATGTTCCTTGGTACTACATGGTTACATTTTCTATGTGTTGAGATTGGTAGACTTGTTATGCCGTTGATCTTTTAGATTTGGCATTACCCATGCAGTGGGAGTACCTGTATGTGTTTGGTCTTCTTTGACTGGTTAGCACATGATGCTTGTATCTACAGTTGATGGGTTGGTTGTGCTGATGGCATGAGTTTACTAATGTGGATACCTTGAAGGTATGAGTGATTGGATGGATAGCACGAGCTGTGGGTGCTATTTTTAGTCGCGTGGGTTTGATCAGTTGGATGGTTGCAGTTAGTTTTCTGGTTGATGTTCTAGTTGATGTTTTGTCTTGTTTCTGGAGAAAGACTTCATGGTTGTGTTCATGATTGAGAGCTTTGAAATTGTTGTTGTAATGCCTTTTCCATTTGTAGGATATGATGCTTGTGTTCTTGATATTGGTGCATATATTCCTTGGCTCGTTCCTTTTTCCTGTGGTGGATGGTTGGAGTTGTTGCTTGAGTTGGTGGACATATTGGATGTCATTGCAGGTGTCTTGGTTGGAGCATCAAAGCATTGTGTTAGGTTCTTGTGTTTGAGGTTGGAGGAAGCTAGTAAGTCTTCATCAAGTGGGAGATTGTTGGAAAGTATGTCTCAACTTTCTGGCTTGAAATCTCTTGAAGACTTGGCATTTTCTCTTCAGTTCTGGCCTTTACCGCTTTACCACGAGGAATAATTAATAGAGGTGCGGTTTACCACGAGCCTCTATTGTTCAATCTGCAGTTGGGCGGTGTTACCTCCATATCGTGACAGACTCCTCACTGTTCGGTGGTTGCACAGTGAAGGCTCGACGGTCGGCACAGTCGGCTACCTCCCTACCACGGGTGCCTTTTGACCCTGGCGCGGTGGTGCAGTGTGAGTACCACCATACCGCGAGGGTCTCGTGGTTGCCAAGCAATTACGTGGTGGACATGGCGGAAAACAATAGAAGCATACCGCTATATTGTGGAGGCTTTTTATTTAAGCCGTGGTGGCATGGTTGATGATGACGGTTTGGCGAGCGAGTTGTCACTGTTGTACTATGGGTGTGTTCCTGCTAGGGCATGGTAGTGCGGTGAATACCACCTTCCCGCGAGCGTATGATGGATGACGGACGGTGGGGTGGTAGAAGGAGCTCGGGTTCTATTGACTGTTTGGGTGATAGTGAAAGCGATGGATGAATGATGTGTCAACACATGGCATGATGTCATTCGTTGATTTTACATCATTGTTGTAAATCAACAATTATTGGTCAAAAGCTTTATTCTTTGGAAGCGATATTTTTGCATTAAATGAATGATCTGATTCAGGAGGTTGACGGTGTGTAGATATGATAATTCTCTGTATCCTGATTTAATGTTGGGTGGCTCGATAGCGGTGCACATTATCAGAGAATGATGGAAGCTTGTTGATGGGGTAACTGAATACGCCTTGATGGTTGTTGGTTGAAAGTGACTAGAGGTAAGCAGTCACAAAGTGTGTGTTCGAGCGGTATGCTAAGGAATTGTAACCGTGAACACTGAGTGACTTAGAATTGAGAAGATGTGAACCTGAGTGGTCATGAGGCTGTGCTGGCTGAAAGGTTGGCTAAATGAGTGGGCTAGTGAGATGAAATGAATCTGCACTGTATGTCATGTGAGGACATTGTAACAGTGCGAGGATTTTGTATAATGGTGTTGCCTATATTCTACAGATGGACAAGATGCAAACTTCTGAAGAGCATAGCTCTAAGATTGTATTGTAAGTGTTTTGTTGCTGATTAATACAATTGAGATGAGTATTTTGGAGGGTGGGGTTTTTTACCCGAAAGGGTTTTCACCACGTAAATCAGTGTGTTCATTAGTTTTTCTTTCATGTTGTTTGATTCTGTAGTTTGAATCTATGTATGGTGTTGAATCTGGCTTTATCTACATGTAATTTTCTCAAAAGGATTAATGGGGGAAACAAATGTGTCTATTTCCGCTTTATGGCATAGTAATTTGTGTCTTTGAGGTTATTTGAAGAAATTAAAGTCACTAAGGCACTGCTGTTCTTAGATGTTTCATTCTAAGATGACCCGTTCTTCCCCAATAAGGATCCCATACATGACAACGCATGGAAAATAAGTGACACCCCTCAACTCCATCAATATTAGAAATCCCTATTTGCTCAACAAGATGTGTCAGTACGATATCCATATACATAAATAAAATAAACACATTACATATGCGAATCATTTGGAATCAACTAATCAACATAAAATATCATATATGATTCATCATGTCAAAATGCATTTATCAAATAACCATGTCAAATATATTTATATTCATATTACAAACATGACATCCATCAATATCATCCATATTTACTATATGCATCAATCAAAATATCTCATTAGGGGACATCATATCAATTAATTCAGAAGAAAATCGTAAATAGCTAACATGCATAACTCCTCACTCTTTATTATCCATAGATAATAAGTGAAAACCACGATTATTCATCTAACTAATAAAAATCAAGCACCCACCCATACCTACTAATCATCATAAAATCAACAGCCATATGGAAATCAAATAGCATCTAAGAATAGAAGGCATTTTGTATTCACATAAGATTAATCATTAGATAAACATAAGACAAATATACCAGGTGTTAATTTGCTAGGTTCCATCACCCACTCCACCTCCAAGATATTCTTATGAACATACATGTCATGCCTATGCAAACCAAACTATCACCCATAATACTTTAGAAATAAATGATCATCTTTAAAACTCTTAATTAGTCAAATCATATACCGAGAACAACAACCAAGAGTCAACACAACTAGGATCTCACACTAAGGATACTTTTGAGTATCTCTGAGGGAAGTTGGGGGTTATTTCCCCACCTTCTTTGAACTAGTTGCATTAGTCCAGTGGATCTCAAGATTCATTTTTTTGATTTGGACTAATGTTGGTGGCTACCTCTTAGGGGGGGATTAGGTAGTGTCATTATTGATTGTTGCAATTAGGATGAGTGAGTGTTTTCATTGTGTAGTGGTTGTTGATTGATGCAATTTGGTATACGCTCCTAAGGGGGAGTATGTTGAGTAGTAAAGGAAAGTAATTTGTAGGGAAATGGTGAAAAAGGGGGAGAATGAGTGATGCAAATATTTTTCCATTTTCCATTGATGTCAAAGGGGGAGAGAGTCATGTGAAAAAGAAGAACTACAAAGAGGGACATAACAATATGAAAAATAAAAGTGTCAGTTATCTAAGAGAGGGAGAAAGTAATGAGTTAGTTGTGTAAGGATAATGAATTGGTATAGAGCAGAGTATTGATGATCAGAGTTAATTTTTATGGTTTTTTGCATCATGTGTTGCCATCAATGACAAAAGGGGATATTATTGCAAGAATGTGTAGTTGGTGTTGTCATTGATGTCAACAAGCTTTGGTGTTATCATTAATGTCAACTATATGAGAAGGAGTTTTTTGCAAGGATGTGTAGTTGGTGTTGTCTCTGATAATGCTTTGATTAGTTGTATTATGTTATCATTAGTAAGCTACTAGTGTCAACCTCTAGTGTTACTTTGATAAGGTTTTTTCTATGGATGTATGGTTGAGTTGATGTGATGTAGTTGGTTTGATGGTGATGAGGAAGTACTGAAGATGTCGAGGATGTGTCTCTAGTGCTTGGTTTCCAAGTTCTTTTGAGAAAATTTGAATAAAAAGAGGAAATAGTGTGTTGCAGTGGTGTTCTATGTTGCTAATTAGTGTTCTGGTTTGGCTCCACATTTCTTCTATATTGAAGATCTTCTTGTGTGGTTTGGATATATTGATTAGAGGCATTCAAATGTATTGCATCTAGAATTTGGTGTGTTGGATAATTGTGCAGAGGAAGTTATGTTCACCAATGTGTGAACTATGTATTACAGAGGTGTCTGGGAGAAACGTTTTTGCTCCACATTTCTCCACAAGATGGTTTTAGGTCTTTCAAATCTGTAAGTGTTCTTATAGTATTTATATCTTTATACAATTGAATTTGTTTGAGGTTTTGTACTCTAGAATTCGGTTTCTTGAATAACAGTGTATGGGAGGTTGTTTGAGTGTATTGGGTGTGTACATTCTTCAAGTAAAATCTGTTGTGAAGGAATTTGTTGGATTTTAGAGTGTTGGTAGAATATTCTAGATTGTGTTCAAGCATGGTGTGTGGTCCATGCTTCATCTCTGGATTTGAGAAAGCTACGCGTACTTAAGTGTTAATGGTGTTAACATAGGTTCGACCAAACTTGGGTGTTTACACTAATTGCGAAGCTACTTCAGTGTTTGTGGAAGCATGGTATAAATCAGGGTTAAAATTATCAAGGTTAGGCAATAAAGCATGTAAATCAAACCCTAATAAACAATGAAGCACAAATGAGCATAAAGACATAAAACATGGAACAATATTGCGAAATCTTCATACCACCATTGATTCACCTCCATTGCACTTCTCCATTTTGCTTGAATTTTATAATTTCCTTCAGATTTTGAGTGTGCAAATAGGCCTAATGACAATGAATAAGAAAAATATGGAAGATTCTATATGAATATGGATGCACTTGACTTGATGTAGACTTGATAGCAAGATAGCAAGAGGACTCTAGATATCTTGTGGATCCAAGATGCAAGATGTCTAAGATGAAGAAATGACAATGATAGAGGTCTTTTATAGGGAAGACAATTTTGAATGGAGGGCTAAGATTGAAAGTCAATAATCAATGACCAAGAATAAAAGATGTAGTATGGACTAGGGTTAGGGTTAAATTAGAGCAAATGATAAGGATTGACAGTCAAGATTAAATTATAAGATAATTTAATCAAGGGTGGAGGTTAATTGAGACATGGATAGATAATGACTGAAATAGATAAAGAGATGAGAGGAAATTAAATAATAAAAATTATTTAATCTAGGTGGCCAATGAATAATTAAATAATTTAAAATTATTATTTAATTATAGAAGAATGTGACAAAGAGAATATTTTGAATTAAATAATGATTTAATTCAAAACCTAAGAGAGTGGACAAATTAAATAAATAAAAATTTATTTAATTTATGACACAAGAGGCTAATGGATAATTAAATAATTTAAAATAATTATTTAATTATAGTGGAAAGTGGTATAAACATTAAATAAATTTAATAATTTATTTAATTTTAGAAAGGAAAGCACTTAATTAGTGACATAATTAAATAAATAAATTTTATTTAATTAATCAAGGAAGAATAAAGACATAAATGAATTAATTAAATAATTAAAATTATTTAATTATCAAGAACAAAAGAGGAAATGATGGAGAATTTAGAAGTCATAGGCCTAGGACAATTTTTAGTGTCTACATTTTGCCCCTCTTTGATACAATGAAGTTTATCGCGTTGTGTCAAAGAAATTTAGTTAAAAAAAAATGACCCAATGTAAAAAGGACGAGGAAGGATGATGATGAGGGTTATGGTATGCCCCCTAAAGAGGACATGTGGCTTTAAAGAACACGAGTGTGCTCAAAATGGATGAGAAGACTAGAGGATGAAGGATAGAATAAATGTTAGCATGAAGCAAATGGATGTTAGTATGACTGAAGAATATTCAATATTTTTCCAATACATAATAGGAGTTGCATTAATCATTGTTGGGCATTAAAATGATACAAATGGACAACAAAAACCATGGTATGAAATAAACCAAGGTGTGCAAGGTCATCCACTTGTAAAATAGATAGTCGCAGACAAGGAATGTCTTAGCTCATACTAAGGGCCAAGTTGCCCCAATCTTTTTGCCAAGACAATACACAAACATCAATGAAAGAAAAGAGTCATGAGACATCATCGCTTCTCTAAATCCTTCATGGGTCATCCTCGAGGAAGCTAGTAACCTAACTCAAAGACAAATCAAGAAAAGATGAGACAAAAAAAACCACAAGGTCAACAACCATTTAGAGTGTTCTCCAAAATCTGATTGTTTGACAGTTAATTGACTCTAAGGTGATTGATAGGTTGATTGTTTGAAAAGCCTGGTTTTAGGAAAGACCCATGTCATATAAGATGTCAAGTCTGGTTTTGACCATGTGACCACCTGTATAATACAAATGAAAATTTTAGACTAAATGACAATGCCTGGGTTCAGGAAGGACACATCCTGTATAAGACATAAGTTGACAGGCTGACGATTTGACTGTTTGATTGTTTTGATAATTTGTTTGGTTTGACTAAGTGACTTTGTTGACTTGTTTATCTTGTTGATGTGTGACTTGTCAAATGTGGTGGAACGTTTAAGTTTTTCCTGGTTCCACTAAGTTATTAAGGTTAAACCCTGATGGTCATTATCCTAGAGTCTTGGTTGTGTGAAATTTTTACGTCCTTTTGGCTTTCGGCTTTCTATTTTTGAGTTGAATGGTAGTGTTGCTTTTCGGTCTTTTCATTAATCCTTCATGGCCTTACATCTCGTGGTTTACCAACCCTTTCATTGTCTTACCCATCGTGACTAGGCCATCTTTTAAAATAACCTTTGGCACATGTACTGTTAAGTTATCCTTAAGTCAGGTTTTGAGTTCTCGCATCACCCATCACTTGTCCGTTTTCAAGTTTCATCAAGTAACCCGCGATGAGTGATGCCCTTCTTCTTTTGTATCAGTAGCTTATGTTTCTTTGCGTGTTTGTTTGTGTCTACAAGAAAGTAATGACCAATGAGCGATGCGGTCAACTTTTGACCCATCGCTACCTTCTTAACTATCGCTAATTGTTTTGTGAAGAATAAGATTGAATCCGAAATCGTCGATGGCTTGGTCGTGTGCCATCACTAAGGTGCAACGTTTCACTGGTTAAGGATGGTTTACTTGGGGCTAACACATGATGGGTGATGGATTACAATTTGGCACCTAATGAATATTTGTGGTTTGTATCGTTGGTCTCTCCATTATCGCATGTTGTCCTTTGCGGGTCAACATGAAACCTGTGACCATCGATGGGTTATCGTGCGTGCTCGGTCTATCACGGGGTAGGATAATGCGGCCAGTTGTCAACACGCAATCAGTGATATGGTTAATTACCAATGGTCAGGATCCTTGCATGATTAAGATCTACGGTTGATGTTTCATTGCTGGCTCCTTAGCCATCACTTGATGAAACACATGGGAAGGATGAACTGGCGATACGCGATCTTTTCAATTTGTTGTTGGAATTTACTCACGGTTGTAGGATTGACTATGCGCGTGCCAAGGATTAACGATCTTGGGATATCACCGGGTATGTGGCAGTTTTAAAGTAGTTTTTTTTTGTTTCTAAAGAACGACTGGTAAAGCAAGTGGTGATCCTTAATGATCCTTGTTGATTGAGCTTTAATCCATGATGATTGACGACTGAGATGCGACATGCAAGTGATTGATTTTTTTAGTCATTCGAGCGAACTAGGATGGCCATTAATTACAGCATGCTGGGAATTCTTCTATTTAATGAGGATCATCCTTTAGATTATTCACCATTCCGTTTTCAAATTTGTGCTTGTGGCTAATTATCACAGGTGTTGAGAATTCGCGTTGCTTCTATCTAGGGGTTTCATGGTGAGGATTGCTGGTTTTCTCGTACATATTAGATTTGTGCTGCTAACAAAATGAGTCAGCCGACCTCTCCCTCCACACCAGTGCGTTGGTCACGTCGTTTGAGCTCACAGGAGCTATTAGCTTATGAAAATAAGAAGGTGATTATGGTCGAGTAGGCACTAGTCATTCTGAGAGCTAAGAGAAGTGCTCGTAAGCGGACCGGGAGGCCTACTGCTGTTAGAGAAGCTTACAACCTCCAACCACGAGCCTGTGTAGAGGAATTGGCCTAGTGTGAGAAGAAGAAGCCTAAGGTGTTTGCATAAGAGTTAATGAGGACACAGGCGGGCCCTGGGATTTGTTCTAACAAACCCAATTCTCTAGTGGTGATTAGCGATAGCTCTTTGGAGGAGAATGAAGGGGTTGGCCTTTGTATTGGCCATTGCCCTATTTCTTTTGTGCCCTATACAGACTCTAATGAGGAGGTGGTGGTTGCAGCTCCACTCTCTGTGAGGAGGTCAGGTGAGGGCGTCTGCTTAGCTAAGTAACAAGGTTGGATGATGGTCATGTTTTTTGATTGGTAGTGATTGGGTCCCGAGTTTGATGATGTGGTTTCTTGACATGGGTGTTATGAGGGGTTTTGGCTATTAGGCGTGATGGGGAATTTTACTATTTTTGGTAAAGTCCAAATTACGATGGCGATGACTTTTGGAAGGCTTTCATGGCATCTTTGCTTGACGGCTTGGCACCTCTTTTTGCTTTTTCTTTCCTGTGATACACAAATGAAAAGATAACTATTTAGGAATGAGGCCCCACGAGGCAAATTGACCTCGAAATTATTGTGAAATGTAACTGAAATGAACCCTTTGCTTGTTGCTCCCTTGACTTATAAAAGGGATTTCAAGGTTCATTTCGGGGGATGATCTTTTTGAGTCTCAAAATGGATTAGGTATAGGCTAAATACGAATGTAATACAAAATGTATATATGATAGATTAGGGTATTATCTTGAGTTCAAGTCTCGTACATGATAATCTTAGATAATTTTGCATAATTATTTGATACTATGATGATTATGTAAAAATCAGGATATTTACTCTCTTGTAAGTGACCATTACAATATTATGAATGAGAAACCAATCATTTTATCATTTGTCTTTCAATGTTTAATTGAATGTATGATTTTTTTATTTGTTTTAGCCCAAGGGGTTAATTAAAAATAATTTAAGGGATTCATAGGTTTGTAAGCAATTACCTAGGATTATGATAAGAAGTTGTGTCTTGATGATTGTGAATTTTCATAATGTAAGGCATTAAGAAAATAAGCCATTGATTTCATGATTTTTGCATTACCAACTGTCATGTGTTCGACCCCATCCCCAATGGATGAGGCACTGGTTTATCTTATGTACGTTTGTAATTTAGTGAAGCACCCAATATACCTTTTCAAAGACTCGTAATGATGATAAAATTAAATCAAACTTTTCTTATTCTAAGATGCAAGTCTGAATTGAAACCCTGTTCCCCACAAATGGAGGGTTATTTGTGTGAAATCCGACCAAAATTTTGCTAAATAATATCTATTTGGGTGAAGGGGGAACATATATGTGCAAGATGTTCACTCATTTAGTTGAATATGTGTGAATTTCACTGGGAAAAACCCTCCCTGGTCCCGTAAAGCCTAAAGTAGGGGTCAAAGGTTTAAAACCCTTTACCCATATAGTTGGCCATTCATCTATAAGATGCTTGACAATGAAGGATGGCTACCTTCTAGAGCTCTCTTAAGGTGTACTGGAAAAAAACACCAACAAGATTGGTGACTCTGTTGGGGAACAATTACGATCTCCAGACGCAGATCTTTGAATCACAGAGTCAAATGGTGTAAATAGTATGGACAATTTGTTCATATCCTAAGGAACTCTTCACCTTGGTCGAGAATGGACTGCAACGTATCTCAAAAGGATATGAAAGTGACTCCGCTGAGGGGTTAGGCCTAGAACGTGCTGATGTAATAAGAAATTTTGCTTCATCTATTTCCTCTCAATGGGAGGTGGCGACTCTAACTAAAGAACCTGACACAAGCTATGCTAAAGCTCCAGATCCATGTGCTAAAAGGAAAAGCTAAGTGGATGTTGCAAGAAGGCCAGGTATTTTCGTATTGCTATTATGAGAATTATTTTATTTCAAAAGTGTAAATAATTTCCCATTAAGTGAAAAGGCACAAATTAAGGGAAAGGGTAGTTGAAATCTGCATGTTTCTAAGTGAGGGCCGTGGAATTGTATGTATAATGGTAACATGTAAATCCTGATCTTAAGCAAATATAATTTGGAATTTATTATGAAAAGGGCTTAAGGATTTGTTTTAGAAAGAGGATTTTGAGTGTCCTTGGTAGTGCATGTAGCAAATATTGCTAGGAACAACAAGATATTTGGTCAGGCCATGTTTCCTAACAGGGATGTAAACAATGGGCCCCCCTTGTCACATCAAGGAGGTTTCAATAGTGGAAGATAAAAAACCTTGGATTTCAATAGCATTTGCGGGTACCCAAATGTTGTACCATACAAGATCAGGGATAAGATACCAATATTTAAAGGTGAACATGTTGAGTCAGCAAATCAACATCTACAAGACTTTGTTGATGTGATGGGAGACTATGAGGTGACCTTTGAAGATGTAGTTATGAAATTGTTTGTTCAATATTTGAAAGGAGATGCTAGAGACTAGATATCTTATTTGCCTATGTCCTCTATACACTCATGGAGAGAATTCAAATTGTTGTTCATGGAACAATTTGGAGAGAGGATTGATCTAGTCCTAGTTAGCTAGAGATTTATGGACATGGAGAAGGATGAAAATGAGTTGGTTCCTTCATTTAATTTTTGGTTTTCAAAGGTGATAAGGGAGATCCTAGCACATATAAGACCAAATGATGTTGAGTGTTTGGTTTTATACTTGGGGGAATTTGATAAAAAGATGAGTTGCTTGTTGAGTGATAAGGAACCTACAACATTACAACAAGCATATCACATTGCCTTAGACATTGAGAACAATTTGAAATACTCAATGATGATGGGGGATTTTAATATTTGTGATGAGGATTTAAGTACTCCCCATGATGATTCCATGGTAGACGATTCAATCAATAGTGAGTTAGAATAGGAGAATGATATTCTTGTTGTTTCCAGCCCATCAATGATACCACTGGAAGGTTATACTGTGGTTGAAAGGGATAGTGTCCCTGTATATGATAGAGATGACTAAGCATTTACAGTTTCGAGGTTGTGTGACATGCAAAGGAATGAAGGGGAGTCCCTTGACCATCTCTTCTCTAGATTCACTAGTGCTTTGCTTGGTATACCTAAAAATTTTAGGCCCAGTGACCTTATATGCATTGATGTGTTTTGTGAATTATATCAGCCTGGATTAAGTGCTCTGCCAGAAGAGGTAAAGCCCAATGCCTTGAGCCAAGTCATTGATAGGATTAGGGTCATTGAGGGAATTTAGAATCAAAATGTAGGACAAATGTCACATCAGAGTAACATCGATGATGCCCAGTACCAAGAGGATCAAGAATCTATGTTGTTAGGACATGACGATGTGTCCGAACATGAACAATGGGTTAATGATGTTGTTTGTTTGGTGAATGATGTAGTTTTTGAGATACCATACCAGGATGATGAAGTAGTACTTGATTTCCACCCTTTGGATATTGTGAGAGACAAGAAGAAGCAGGGGGAGGTGTCACTTTCTAGCCTGACTGATGATCCTGACACATAAATAGGTGGTTCATCTAGTGATGAGGTAGATTCAGACCATTGTTTTATTGGATGTAGGTCATCCTATGTGGTGGAGATAGAATCTATGGCCTCTAACAGGGGATTCAAGTGGTCAAGGATGGAGTTTTTTCCTCATGTGACGAGTTTTCAGAATGTGGATCCATAATTCTGAGTATAAAAGATGAATATTTCCAAGGCATGGGATTTTGTGACTAGCATACCCAGACAATAGGGGTGAATGTAAGTAAAATAAGAGTGTGGTATAACCCCCTGTATGATGAAACTTCACCAATAGATGATAAGATAGGAGATAATTCTTATTGGTGTAGAAATAACTCACTATTTGTTGAAAGCTTTGAGGATCTCATGATAAATATGCCATAAAAATATATTAAAGATGACATGAATGAGATAACAGAGGGTAAAAACCAAGGTGGTATGAATGACTCACATTTTACTATCACAATTGCTGACTTGGATCAGTTAATCCCCCAAATGTTAGACAGGTGTAATGATGAAGATACTGATATTGACACCAACAATGTGTGGATAGAAGCCAGGAATGTTAATCCTTGTAATAATGAAAAAAATGCCAATATTAGTGATAATATCTGAGGTGATTCAGTATATACCTGTTGTGACAAGATAAGGTCTGATGTGCATGCACCTGATCTAGTATATGATGTTGGCTAGTATGACTGTGTGCTTGAATTTTTCGCAGACTCTCCCCAACTTCTGGGCCTTGTCATAGACTTGTTCCCACTAGACAATGATAATACTCCCTTTGCTTGTAAAGGGGATATCATTAATAATAATTCATTTCTTTTTGATATCACAAACAGTGATTCCAATATACAAGGCACATATGAACAATACCAATATGATGTCCTAGCACACCACCAGGAAAATTATGAATGTTTTGTCTTGTTATCTCAATCAGATGAGATTTGGGTCCCTCAGGTTGACGAAATTGAAAATAGTATGTAGGACAAGAATGGGGATACCATTTGGGGTAATTTGAATTACCCTGGCATGCTTGACCCATGGGTGTGCCCATCGCGAGAAAAATAAGACAAGGTCTTTGACAGAGGTAAGAAGTGAACGTCCTTCTTCGTTTGGTGGCCTAGGTCCATCAAACCATACCAAAGCAATGAGAGCCGAAAGAATACCCAAGATCAAATTGTTTGTTTTCAAACGGTTTGCTCCTCCTTTGATTAAATTAATCAATTTAATTTAATTAACCTTATATCTCTGTTTGATTAAATAAATCATTTTATTTGATTAAAGTCTCTAAAGTCCTTTTATTAAATTAAATAAATTAAACCTTATTTGATTTAATCTAACATTTTCCCACTTAGTTAAATAAATCAAAATCATTTATTTAATTAATCATTTCCTCTCAATTATGATTTAAATCAATTCATCAATTTGAGTCAAAATTGTCAAATCATCTAATCTCTCATTAAATTAATTAGAATCTTGATTAAGTTAATCCCTATCACTAAAATCCTCTAGAGAATGCAACTTGCACATGAAAATAGATTTAATTCATTTATTAAATCTCTATTTTCCCTCACATGGCATAAAAAGAGAATATTCCCTTAAGTTTCAATTCAAAAATTTCAAGTGGATGGGTACTTCCAACAAAGCATTCACTCCTCTTACATGTCCTTGTGCATTGAGCCAAGTGGCATTTATTTCATTCCTTTTTCCCTCACATGTCATTTTTCCTCAATTTCAAATTTCACCTAATTGCATTTATTGACACTTTGACCAAAATGTGCACAACCATCAACCATTCACATGGTAACAAGTGGCATTCAACCATTGGGTGAAAGTTAGTCCCACATTGCCCAAATATTGCTCTCTCTTCCAATTTCAAATCTATAAATTGGAGGCTTCTCTCCTCATTCAACATCCACAATCTTATGCAAAGTTACTCTCTTGACATTGAGAGCCAATTTTGTGCACACCATTCCACACACTCATCATTTTCACAATTCCATAGTTAGGTTATGCTCAAATCTCATTGAGGAGATTTGATCAATCTACAATCATCAACATTGCAATTTAGGAGTTGGAAAAGGGCCGATTTTGACATATCAATTGGCACCAATTCCCCCATGGGATCACAAGTTTGCTCACTTAATTAGGATTTTGCTTTCATTTATTTAGTTTGTTCTTCATTTTCCTAGTTTAAGTTTTAGTAGATGGATTTCATGGGGAATCCTTCATTCTTGCTTGCATATGATCTAACATCTTGATTTGTTTGTTGTTTTTGTGCAATTGCAGGTTTAGGGGTTCACATTTTGGCACTAGAAGGAGGGCTTGAGCGATTTTCAATCATGTTTTTAAAAAAATTCCGCATTTTTCTCGTTTTCTTTTGTAGGTTATAGGACCGCGGCTCTATATTGTGCCATATTTGTAGTCACAGCGCTATTTTGCACCACTGATAACCCAAAGTGCGTTGCATTTGTTTCCCGCGCTTGGTTTTTGAATTTGCAAACTCCACCGCACCCCATCCCGTGGCTTTGTATTGCGTCGCATTTGCAGGCGCAATGCTATACTGCATTGCATTATTTTCCAAATTGCATTGCACCTGCTTTTCTGCTTAAATTTTTTCAAATTTGTCCAACTCTGCCGCAGATTTTCTGTTCCAAACTGCAAAAATTTGTCGTACCTACGTTCTTTGTTTCTGCAGAGCATCACACCCATTCAAATACACGACGCTATATAGAACCACCTCTATTCCAAACTGCGCTGCACCCGCTAACTGCACCACATAAAACAGTCAAAATTCAAATTTTAACATGTGCTTTTTGAATTTTTAGATTTTTTAACTATTGACCTGTTTGTTGTTTTTGTACTCTCTGGTTTTTGTCAATTTGTAGGTTAGAACAAGGGAGAAAAAAAAATAGGTGGTTTCATCATGGCATCATGTTCATCATACACAAAGTGTTTTTAAACACTATAGCGTTGTTTAACACTTTTAGAAGATCTTTAATTCTGTTTTAAAAGGAATTTATTTACTTTCATGCCTTAGAAACACTAAATTTTCTTTTGGGTTTTAAAAAGAACAAACAAATTTCTTTTTCAAAATTTTGCAAAAGGCTAAAAATAACCTTAGAAACAATCTACTAGATTTGGTTTAAGGTTTAAAAATTGAACAAGGCAACTCTCACATGTCAAAGTTGGTGCTTTACAAAGAACTCATTTTCTGCTTTGAGGATTAAGATGAACATGTGTATTTTTTATGTTTTGTAATCCTTTTCACAAAGTAATATCATCTAAAAGGTGTATGCGCTTCCCTCGTGCCTCACGTCGATCTTGAGAATCAAAAGTCTTTTTGTGATATTAAGTTGTCAAAAGAATTACCTCCACACTTCATTTTGGGTTTAAAATTGAACAAAACATCTTGCGAGTGTGAGTAGGGTTATTGCGTGTGTTCTCCCTTTGTTTCTAAACAAAGGTTGATTGAACTATGAATATGTTTACTTGATTTTGTTTATCTTAGCGGGACTGCCTTGTGGGAAAAATTACTCACCCAAGGGAATGACCCAACTGGTAACACACTAAGGATAAGTTTATTTCCAGTCGGGATATAAAAGTGGGTACTGGAACAAAAACCAGTATCACACGGTTGGCTCCGACGAGAAGGGAAGAAATGGTCTCTCGCCTCAGGGTTCAATCTCCACGAACAGAAAGACCGAACTAAAACCCTTGTTTAGCAAAGGCTAAATCCTTATCTATTTTGTTGGTGCAAAAGGTCATGTCCTTTGAAGCTACCACATGTTATACATGCGGTTCTGTTGTAGAGATGAAAATTATGCCATGGGAGATTCATGGGTACTGATGCTTGGATGACCTGAGAAGTGAGTGCACTGTAAGGGGGAGCCTGTGTGGTTAAGCATCTAGTCATCCGCACTGAAAATGCGTAGCTGGATTCGTCCAAGTGGGAACCCAACAAAGTATTGTCTCTTCATCCGAGGGTTGTACATGTGCTTGGAATCAAAAAATACATTGCTTGGTCCTCAAAACAATTGAAAAACAAACGTTCACAAAGAGCTCTGAATTTCAAACCCCTTGGAGGAAACAAATATCCTTTGATGAATCTAAGTACTCTTGCTTTCCCTAGGGATCATATCCGTAGAGGTTTCTAAGTGCTTGGATTTTATCATCATTTTTTTTTCACTAAGGTTAAACTAGGAAACTTTTGCCCTAATTTCCTTGATTTCCACATAATGGACCTTGTGGGATGAAAAGAAAGTGGGACATTAGACATGCAGTTTGAAACATAATCAAGAAAATGCTTTTGGTAAAAAATAATTCACTAAGGAAAGATAAAAGACAAATTGGACCCCACATGTGTTGTCTCAAATGATTTCCCGAAAAGTCAAAATCCCAAAACCAAGATTCAAAAAGATTAGTCTAAAAGCTCGAGAACGTCTTGAAATGCTCCTTGAAGTCAAACAAAAACTAGTGTACAATTTCTATAAGAAGGCTTCAAGGAATAACCCAAGTTTGTATGCATTTTATTGTCAACATAATCCTGATCTTTTTGAAAGGTTTTCTTTCCTCACTTAGGAATTATAGCATGTTCTTCAATACTGAGGTTTTGTAAAAAAAAAAAAAGAGAGTCGTCTCTAGGTCAAAGTCTAGGATCAAAGTCATCATTCTCATCCATCTCTCCATCAATCAAATCTCATCCCATCAAATTTTTTTTGGGAACTTTAGAAAAACCGTTCATGTTAAACTTAAAGGCTAAATCAACATCACTCTATTTGGCCTAATACACCTAGCCAAATAGTCAATTCTATTGAATAAATTTACCTCTACGATAACGCAACTTACTGAGGTCTACTAGTTCATGATCACCTTGGTTGGCTTAACACACTTAGCCAATCCATTCTCTTGTGCGAGTTTTCCCCAGGATAACACAACTTCCTAGGGTTTACAAGTTCACTACCATCTTGTTTGACTTAATACACCTAGTCAAACCATCAAAATCAATCCAAGCCTAACGTTTAGCATAACCCCTAAAAATATCTTCAAAATTTTCACTCATTCACTTCATCCATTTATCTCATCATCATCACCACCCCCTTTGATCCTTGGACTTCCCTAGTTCTCCTCTTTTTTGGCCTAAAGATTAAGATCAAACAAACCCTATTTTTATGGTCCACACAAGATCACAACACAAGAGGAACATGGAAAACATCAATGAAATATCAACTTCCAGTGACTTAGGTCAAGTAACCACCGAATTAAACCTTGTGGGATCGAGCAATCCCCCAAACAACTCTTCTCTACCATCACAAAATCCTCAAGAGGAAAGCTATGAAGAGGACATCACAAACGAGGACTTGGGAATGACACAATAAAAAAATGCTAGAAATGGTTCAAAATCTAGAGAATCATAAAATTGTCAATGCCATGTTTAAATACTTACACATGTTAGCGAAAGGAGGGGTCCAGTTCCCTTCTAACCTTGACGTAGGCACTAGTATGGACAAGCCTCTTACAAACACATCCACAATGTCAACTTCGAATATCACTCAAGAAATGCCTCAAACCATATCAACAATCACACCAACCTCACCAATTATAAACAAGGGAAGTATAATGTTTTGCGAGTTACAAAAGCATCACCTTGTAAACAACAAAGAGGTAAATTTCAGTACCACACTGGATAAATTTGTCCCGATGAATCCATCACACCCATACATCCCACTAACCTTCCATAATCACACAGATTCATCCTCATTCCATGCAACACCAACCTATCCATTAAACATACAAACATCTCTACCGCAAGGAGAAGGTGGTTTGTTTGGAACAGGAATCACTGACCCGTTCTCCTTCCAGGTTAGATATCATCTTTTCCTCCATTACCAATAAAATCTGTATCACCTCTTGGATTGGGTCTTCCCCCCCTACCCACCACTAGTTTCTCAAATCTAGGCAATCCGAGCATCACATCAAATCCTCTCTTTTTGTCGGCAACATCACAACAACAAGTGGCAACCATTCAAGCCACCATGGTCAATACATCATTCGGTCCTCAAATCTCTCAAAACATACCTTTTTCAAGGACCGAGCATCTCAACAACACCACCAACAACCCAAATCCTGACCACCAACACAACCCTTTCACCCGTCACAACAGTTAACACCATTCCTAATCCACCACCAATCCCACTAAAAGCTAACGTGACGAATTCATTCATCACCCTAATCCAAACCGTCTAGAAAGCCAATCATCAAAGGGTACTTAAAAAAAACCAACAAGTTGCACAACAGATTGCTCAATAAGCACAAACACAACTAGTTGCCCAACAAGCTGCACAAGCCCAGCAAGCCGCACAAGCCCAGCAAGCCGCGCAAGTAGCCCTACAAGCGCAAGATCAAAATCAAGCCCAACACCAGGCTCAATAGGTGCAAGCACAATACCGAGCGTAATTGCAAGGAATTCATCAACAAGCATACCAACAAGCCCTGCAAGAATTTTAGGTACAACAACAAACATTGTTGGCACAACAACAACTCGACCAACAACAAGCTTTGTTGGCACAGCAACATCTCAACCAACAACAAGATTTGTTGGTGCAACAAAAACTAGACCAACAACAGGCTTTATAGGAACAACAACAGATGGACCAACAACAAGCTTTGTTGGAACAACAACAACAAGATCAACAACAACCGTTGTTGACGCAAATGCAAGCATATCAGCAAGCCTTGAATGCATAATAGAGCTTGCAGAAAACTCCCACTAGTACCCCTCCCACCAATCAAACACCCCAAACACCTCAAAATACATTCATCCCACCTCCTAATCTACACAACGATGCCGCAACGCAAATCAAACTGCTCTTGCAGTAGGTGTTGGACCTCCAAGTAGGAAAAACAACCATAACACCAGGCAACTTGTGCCCTTATCCATTTGACAAAAGTCTCACAATGGTACCATTCCCAAAGGGATTTGAAATCCCCAAATTCGATAAGTATAATGGGACGGGAAACCCAAAAAATCACATCAGGGAATTTGAGGTGCATTGCATGGAGGTCACATATGATGACACATATCTAATGCGCCTCTTCCCCTAAATTTTGACTAGTCCTGCCATGGAATGGTTTTCTTGTCTACCCACGGGAATTAAAACATTTCAGGAAATCGTGGAAGCATTCCTTAAAAAATATGCTTTCAACATGGGTGTAGATGTTAGTTTGGAATAACTATCAATGCTCTAACAAGGAAAAGGAGAGATATTCACATCCTTCTTGCAAAGATGGCGATCCCAAACCAATCAGAGCAAGTGGACCATGCCAGAAGAACAACAATTTTGCATGATCATATCCAATCTAGATGAAAACTTGGCGTTCTACTTAAAAATGCAATGCATCACATCATACAATCAATTGATCCCAAAGGCGCTCAACATTAAAAGAGCCCTTATTGCATAGGGAAGCGCATCAACATTTACTCCACCACAAGATAACTGCACATCCAACAATTATAATGATAAACCTTGAACGTGGTCGAGGAACAAAAATATCACAAACGATGGTGTGGTCGATGCTAAAGTGGTCATAAATGCTCCTAAACCAAACATCCAAACTCATCACCAACCACAAAATCTCAATCGCAATAATATGCAAACTAATGCAGTAGTAGCACAACAACAACCACTCCCCACCAACCAAATCAATAACTTGGTCAATCAAGGAGGACCACGTCCCCGAGGCAAATATCCTCCCAAGTAGAAGTTTGTGGCTCTTGGAGAATCAATTGAATCCATAATGAAGAATCTGGTCAAGGAAAACCTTATTAAAGTCTCCAACTCTGAGCAATATGCGAAACCCATGACCAAATCGCCATGGTACAATGAAAACCTCCTTTGTGACTTTCACAAGATCAAGGGGCATACCATGAAATTTCATGAGGCTAAATAATATCATCCAAGACCTCATCGAGGACAAGATCATCAATGTCAAGCAACCAACCGGTAATCAAGATCTAAAAATATACACAAATTCGATGCCAAATCATAATCAAGGAAATATTCAAGGGAACAACAAAGGCAAGCAAAAATATGCTAGTGCTAACCTAGTATATGAAGAGATAGTCGCATGTGTAGATGATTTGGTCATGGTTATTAATGTCAAAGGATCCAACACTGACTGTGGAGTCACCACATGTGGCGGAAAGATCACCATCGCAGGGGCACCGAAACCATCTAAGACCCCCATTACAAATACAAAATCCGTTCCCTATGACTATAATGTCATTGACTAGCTGAAGAGAACCCCTGCACAGATCTCCATCATGGAACTGTTAAAAATTTCCGCTGCCCATAGGCAAATTCTTGATGAAGCATTAGTGGCATCCACTGTCTCCGCCACCCTTGACACATAATAGTTTTAGGCTATGGTTGGTAATATCATCACCCCGAATCTCCTTACATTCTCCGATCAAGACTTCCCCCCCAGCCATCTCATAATCGGGCACTTCACCTTCAAGTGCTGATCCACAAAAATAAAGTTAAAAGGGTCCTGGTGGATGGAGGTGCAGGCCTTAGCATTTTCTCTCTCAAACTTATGAAGAATTTGGGATTCTTCGAGGATTCCATTAACAAGAACAAGAGCATCACTATAAGGGCATATGATGATCAAGAAAGAGTGTCTCAAGGTACTATTAAAATCCCAATCCAAGTGGGACCATCAACCATGGAGACTACCTATCAGGTCCTTGACCTCAACTTACCATATAACATCCTCCTAGAACGCCCATGGATCCACAAAATGAAAGCAGTGGCCTCAACATATCATCAATGCATCAAATTCTTGTACCAAAATGAGGAGGTCACTATACACGGGGATCCCAAACCATTTGCCTACTGCAAAAACTTGGAAGCCAAGTTTTATAAAATCCCCCAAGTGCCATAAAATGATGAAGCCCCATCCACTGCATACATCGACCCATCTAACCTTGCCTCCAATTCCATGACAGAGACACCCGCCATCCTTGATATATCTGACATCAAACTCATGATCGAGGACAACGGATGCATAGACTATAGAATGAAGAAGAGTGCATTTGTTTTAGGAGAGTTACCACAATGTCCTAGGTCACATGGACAACCTCGATCAACCGAAACACACGTCCACACCCTTAGGGAAGACCCCTCTGGATTTCGCCATTACGGAGACCTAAGTCAGAAAAATGTTGGTGAGGAAGTTATTTCAAGCACAATATACCATGATGCAGGACCCACACCCACATTACCTATGGATGAAGCCAACATAGGGCTACAAATAATGCTCGACATGGGCTGCAATAGAAACGAAAGCCTTGGAAGGAACAGTGATGGATGGTTGGAGCCCATCATTGCAGAAAGAAGAATGTGGAACCTTGGCCTTGGATATACTCCCCCGAGTATAACCGTACGTGGCAGAGGTACTCCCAGTAAGGCAGTTAGGTCCTCTCCTCAAGTATCGACAACCACCCTTAGACCACTCGTATGCACAGGTATCCCACTTGACAATTTCACTTTTGATGTAACTGATGTCTGCGCCAGTAGTGATGATGATGATACCATAGTAGGCCTTCCCATGCTCTTTGAGTATTCCTCCTTACTAATGATTAGTGCCTCACCCACTGAGTCAAACCAAAAAATCCACAAAATCAACTTAGTATACCCTCAACTCATCGATCATGACCAACGAGGACCGCCAATTCTAGACTCATTCAAAAACAATGAGGCCCTCTCAGAATTCATGGGACTAAGGGATATAGTTCTGTGTGGGGATCACAAGGCAAGTCTTGACATCATATTAGACACACAAGCATATTACAGGGAGACAATTGAATCCTTCAGTCTCAAAAGAAAAATAACGAGAATAAGCTCAGAGTTATTAAGTGAAAACCACACTATGGCACTCTCTAACCACATAACAGTAAAAATAAAGGACACATCCAATAGTGAAAACCTCTCTGAGGCACTGAAGGATGAAGGATTCAATCTCTCCCCTACTGCACTACATCAAGAAAAATCAGCTGTCCTGGTAGAGCAATGTAATCCTGTTAACTTGGGAATAGAGAAAACACCACAAATCACTTTCTATGCTGAGTCGCTCCTGATAGAAGAACAAGAAATACTAGTAGAATTTCTAAAAGAAAGGAAAGTAAATTTTGCATGGACCTATGTTGACATGATAGGTCTGGATCTAGAAGTTGTGGTTCATCATTTGGCTGTTTACCCTGGAGCGAAGCCGGTTAGACAAAAATTAAGAAAAATGCATCCCCAGATAGCCTTGCTAGTCAAGGTAGAATTACAGAAGCTCCTGGATGTTGGATTCATACGCCCAATTGACTATCTAGAATGGGTATCCACACTTGTACCAGTTTCAAAACCAAATGGGGGCATCCATATCTGCACGAACTTTAGAGACCTCAACAAAGCATGTCCTAAGGATGATTTTCCACTACCTAACATTGATATGATAATGGACATCACAGTCGAACATGAGATGCTATCACTGATGGATGGTTTCTCGAGGTATAACCAGATAATGATTGCAAATGAATACCAACATAAGACAACATTTACATGTCCATGGGGCACCTACTGTTGGAATATGATGCCATTTGGGCTAAAAAATGCAAGGGCTACATATCAGAGGGCCATCACACTAATCTTCCATGACATGATACACAAAACTGTCAAAGATTACGTGGATGATATATTAGCTAAATCAAAGAAGAGACAGAACCACATAGAAACCCTAAGTGACATTTTCGACAAACTAGAAAAGTACAAAGTCGGGCTCAACCCAAAGAAATGTGTCTTTGGGGTACAATCAGGTAAACTTCTGGGATACATTGTATCGATGAGGGGAATAGAGGCGGATCTTGCAAAGATTAAGGAAATCCTCGACATGGAAGCACCAAGGACACTAAAACAACTCAGAGGATTACAAGGTACACTCCAGTACATCCAGAGGTTCATAGCGCAACTGGAAAACAAACAGATTGCATATTCACATCTACTCCACAAGGGAGTAGCATACAAGTGGGATGAAAAATACGAACATGCATTTAGCAAAATCAAAGAATATCTACTCACACCACCAGTATTAATGCCACCCATTGTAGGAAAACCATTGATCTTATACATCTCAGCAACAACAACCCCGGGTGCTCTTTTAGCTCAACACGACGAGAATGGAATAGAGAAGGCCATCTATTATATTAGTAGAACAACGGTTGGCCATGAGTTAAACTTCTCGTTCATTGAAAAATCTTGTCTAGCAGTAGTTTTTGCTTCACAAAAATTCTGACATTACATGCTAGCACACAAAATCAAACTCATCACCAAGATACATCCCTTAAAGTATCTACTGTCAAAAGCTATGCTCACATGAAGGATGGCTAAGTGGATTATGATACTATCAGAATATGACATTGAATATATGGAGCGAAAGAAAATTAAAGGACAAGTCATTGCAGACCAACTGACAAAAGCTCCCATTTATGTAGAAAATCCACTCATATGAGAGTTTCCAGATGAGTCCATCTTTAATCTCAGCATAGCAGATCATTGGAAACTCTACTTCGACAGTTCCCACAATCAACATGGATCAAGAGCTAGTTTTTTCTTCATCACCCCACAGGGGGATTGCATACCAAGATCTTACAAATTGGCATTCCCCTGTACCAACAACATCATGGAGTACAAGGCCTTAATATTCTAGCACAGTGGTGAATCATGGCATTAAAATTTTATGGAGATTCATAGCTTATTATCAACCAAATCAACGACGAGTACCAAACTAAGGATGATAAGCTCACACCATACAAGAAGTTAGTATAAATCCTTAAAGAATCATTTATTGATATCACCTTTGAGCAGATATCGAAGGCTAACAACATAGCAGATGATGCCATGGAAATAGTTGGATCCTTGCTAGATATCCCTCGCAATGTCTCGAAACATGAATTCTTGATAGAGCAGCTTCTCGTACCCACTTTCGAGGTACCAAAGTCAGAATATGCATGCAAACTCGTTGGTCCTGGTGATCTTTGGTATCATGACATCTACACCTACCTGAGACTAGGATTCCTCCCAACCGACATTACCCTGAACCTCAAACGAACCTTCGTCAAAAGATCCTTACATTTTGTTATCCTAGGGGAAACCCTCTTCTATAGGAGCATTGATGGAACCCTATTACATTGCTTAAAACCCGACGAAGTCCTGACTGCTCTTACTAAGGTACATAATGGCACTTGTGGTTCACACTCGAGCGGTATGACCTTGGCCAAGAAGTTACTAAGAACCGGGTACTACTGGCCAACAATGGAAAGAGAAGCACATGAATTTTTCAGAAAGTGTTTATAGTGCCAACAGCATAGAGACCTTATTCATGCACTAGCTCAAGAACTGTATCCTATTGCTACACCATGGCCCTTTTCACAATGGGGGCTCGATCTCATAGGTAAAATCTCACCCACCTCATCCAATGGCCGCAAGTTCATTATCACTGCCACAAAATACTTCACAAAGTGGGTCGAAGCAATTCCCATGACCAACATCATCAGAAAGCAAATATCCAAGTTCATCCTGAACTATCTCATTTGCCGATATGGTGTTCCCCAATCCATTATTTCTTATAATGGGACACCTTTCAAGAATCAGGATGTCCGTGACTTGTGCGAAAAATTCAAAATCCAACATCGCTTTTTCACTCCATATTACCCACAAGGCAATGGCCAAGCAAAAGCTACCAACAAAACCATTCTGAAAATCCTTAAGAAAAAAGTCAATGACTCTAGTCGTGACTGGTATTTGCAGCTAAATCCCACCTTATGGGCCTACTGCACCAGCATCCACACGCTAACAAGCGCCACCCCATTCTCCCTAGTCTACGGATCATAAGCCATCCTCCCAATCAAGATCGAGCTCCCGTCACTAAGAATATCATTGCCAAACCTCATCATAGATGAAGAATACAAGGTCACAAGATTTAATGAGCTAGAGTTACTAGATGAATGGTGCATGGACACCCTCAACCATCTACAGGTCTATCAGAATCGCCTGAAACGTAGCTACAACAAGAAGATCAGGCAATGCACCTTCCAATTCGATGAACTTGTGATGAAAGAGAACCAAAAGAATGTGCTGAATCCAGAGAGCGATGGAAAATTTGAGCCCAACTGGCTAGGACCTTTCATCATCACAACCAACTATAAATCAGAAGCATATCAATTAGCAACACCAGAAGGCGAGCCTCTGCAGGAGCCTCTGAACAACTCCCATCTCAAAAAATTTATGCCTAAGAACTTGCAAGGTATAGAACCAAAAAATACAAAAAAATTAGAAAATGTATTGAAAAAATGGTCATCTTGATGAAAACCTGGCAAACAGGCATCTTGGCGACAATAATTTAAAAAAAAAAAAATACAAAATCCAAAAAAATCAGAAAAAGGATTGAAAAAATCGTCCTATAGTGAAAACCACTTCGATGGCGCTTTGGACAAGTACCTTGGTGAAAACCTAGCAAACAAGAGCCAAGTGTAAATAAAGCACTCCCCGTCCACTAGGATCTACATGACTCACTCATCCATTCCATCACATTTCATTAATCCTCCATCTACCCATCCGCTCACATCCATACCATAGCCTGAGTTGATCCCCATATCATATTCCACCATAGTACTACTTGGCATATGCCTAAGGTCAGTTTATCCTGCCTTTATTGAAGTAGTCTATCGCTTAATGCTGGGGGCATGTCCTTGAAACTGGCACTGGATCATATTTGTGTATATTTTTTGTGCTCTTCCCAAGACATCAGAAAATCCAAAAACATTCAGAAAATTCATCAGAAAATCCAAAAACATGTTGAAAAACTTAGAAAATCTTCAAAAAAATTCATCATTGAGTCTTGTCAGTCTTCCACCTTGTCCGAACTACGTCGTCTCTGAGCTGGATTGTAGGCAAGGTTGATCTTTGCTCATCCCTCGAGACATCCTAGGTTAGTCCTTAGGCATCCATCACAATAAAATGGCAATCCATTTGCCCATCTATCTCATCTTTGAGTGAATTTTGTCGTCAGTCGAAGTAAATGGTCTCTGCGTGTATAACATAGGCAAGACTAATCTATGGATCAGCTCCTGAGACCCCTAAGATAGTTATTTAATTTAGAATCTTCATCGTAAATCTCGAAAATACCAAAAAAAATTGCAAAACACTTCAAAATATCTAAAAAATCCAAAATGGTGCATCCATCTCATCTCTTTTTCACCTGCGAATTTCATCATTTCTAATAAATCAATCATCATCATCACCCATTGGTGAGTCAGTTAGAAGCAAGTCTAGCAGGTTCAAAAGTGAACACCCTACCCTTTTCGTCAGAATCTCGAATGTCTAAGTCAGTAAGCAAGCAAGTTAATCAACTCGGAGTATCAATAGCTTATCATCCAATTAGTCCCATCAAAACCCTGATCACAACATGTCCTAGGATGAAAATTTCCCATGATGGACATAATAATTAGGTATCTCATAGTATTTTAGTCTTGGCTAGCGATATGAAAAACATTAGCTTGTTTGGTTTTCTTTATTTGGTCTTTTATTAGCTTATCTTATTTTGTGCTCATTCGAAGGACCTCTCGATGATGCCTAAACAAAACAGGTTTAGAGAGAAAGGAATAGGGCAATGATCATTGTCTCTTTTATCTACTATGCTTGTGGGATACACTTGTAAAATAACTTAGTCATATGTACCTTGTTTGGTTTGTGGAGAGGATGTTTTAGATGTCTTGTTGACCACATAAGAAAGCTTTCTTTCCTATGTTTTGGCCCGAGATGTTTAGAATGTTTGAACTACATCCTGAATGAAGTATGCATGCTAAGTGTGAACAAGAATACTCCTATCTAATTGTCAAGTCAAAGTACATCACACTGGGTACAACGCCATCCTGGTTCTTTATACCTTGATGCATCATACCTAGGTGTGTTATCAAACATAACGTAATTGACCCTTTGAAAATTCCAACTCCTGATAAGAAAATCACCATCATTCTAACTAACTGATTGTTTCTAAGATCTTCTATCTTCTTTCCATACTAACATGGTATTATGACAGTAATCGGAACATCGCCAATGTATACACTCAGCATCCACCAGATCATTAGCATAAAAAGCATATTGCATCATATCATTATCTTAAGTTATGAGGAATAATATAAATTTGTTATTCTAAGCATCTTAAGAAAGCATTACATCATACATAATCATTAGCATCCATTACCATTTTCACATCAATACGCCATTATTAGCATACATTTACATCCATAGGATCATCATTAAAAATGCATGAAAACGACACAAAAAGAGATACATCTATTAGAAACATACATCATATCGCATAAGCATAAGAAATGGGAACATCTCATAGCATATAGGAAATTAATAAATGCATACATTGCAAAACATTTCATAAAAGGTGAATCATCTCATATTTATCATCAAAAAATATACTGTCATGATACAAAATCAGATCAAGTGTACATCGAAATACATGGTACAATAGGGGCAATAATGCATCCCATAAATCAAAAATGGAAAATTGTCTGTGATCAAGGGCTAGCCTTGGTGGCTGCTGCCCTCTCCCACTTGCCTGTCACTATGTTCCTCTGGCGGCCTCATCCCTATCTGCTGAGAGAAGTCTAGCACTCGGCCTACTATTGGCACTTCCTATATGTAGTGTTGTCGATAGTACTCGGCCTCCCTGAATACCTCTCTATATGCTTGTAAAGCAACTGACCGACCTCGGGATGAGGAAGTTGTGCTCTCTAGCTGCCTCCATCGACCAATCTCCTGATCCCTCTCAGATCGTGCCTAGTCCCTCTTGGTGGTAACTGCAACAACCTGCTACCTGGCCTCATTTCTCTCTGTTGTCAGTACCTGAATCTGACCCTGCAACTGCTAGATCAATGCATCCCTATGGTCTGGCTGCTACTGCAGGACTACTCTCAGATGACCATCCTTCTCCCCTACTTGGGGAGGTGACTGTTGTACTGGATCCCTTGGAGGTGTCTGATGAGGAGGTGGTCCACCTCCTCCTCTGCCCTATCCTCTACCTCTGCTAGCTATCCTACCTATGGGTCTCCATCATGGGAGCACTATACCAGGAACTGTCAATCTCAGGGGAGGCCTGAACCAGGCTTGTATGCTGGAGTAAGCCTTGCATCTGCTAGCCCCTGATCATATGGCCACGGTCAGGCCACCAACTATCTGAAAGAGGACATTGCCTCAACTAATGCAATGGGTTGGCTCCATGTTGTCTCTCTAGTCGTGCGAGCGAAGATCGCCACATACAGATTGTCTGGCCTATCCTATACCTCTCCAAACTATCGGGGCACCTTGTCTAGGAGATACCGCTCTATCATGGTATGCTCCCAACCCTGCATCCACCTGTCTTGTCTAGCATAGAACAACTATTGAACATCATCGTACCATGGGCCAATGCCCATCCAAGCCCTCCAAATGAACTCTCTCATCTCATCGAGAACTCGTCACCAATGTGCAAGACCACCTATACCAGTATGGGTAAAGTGGATCTGTGCCCCGCCGTACCACCAAACAACATGATCATCGGTCTCAAGAATAACTGGTGTGACATTTGGGTGAAGCATTGGGATCCGCTCCCATTCCCAGTTATGTAATAAAGTAACTCCGACCCCGAGGGACCTGCTCTCTAGGTACACAAACTCATGAAAATCCTTGTATAAGGATGCTAGTAATACTGGTCCCCAAGCAAAGCACTCCCTACGATGAACCATCTACTCTCATGCCAATCCCCAACCAGGACTAAAGTAATACTGGTCCATAAGGCCTGAAATGATAGTAGCAATGATCAACCTATAAATGTGTACACTGCCACGGTATCTCTCTATGTCAATCTTCCCATCGAAGAAGTGAATCTCATCAAGCTCCATAAAACCATAGCAAGCCTCTCTTCCAGCATCTGGATCATAGATCACTCTGGCCCCATGGATAGGTAATCGTAGGATGCGCCAGACATCCTTAAGGGTAATGGTAGCCTCACCGATAGGAAGATAAAAAGAAGAAATCTTGTTGTGCCACCTCTTGGCCAAGGCTATCATTATTCCTAAGTGTGCCCGAATAGGATGGACATACACAATATACCAAAGGCCAAGAGCACCAAGCTGCTCCTGTACCAAGTCATGCATACCCTGCAATCTCTTGAGCACCGACCATCTATGCTCCCACGAGTGAAGTACATCAAGCTCCTCCTGCACAAGGGAAGCCATCACATCAAGAAAAAGAAAAAATCTACATCTCGCGCTAAATTTTTCACATCCAAAACATTAAATGCGGCGCAATTTGGAAAGTTGCAAACTACGCCGTCATGGCTGAGTTTGAAAATTTCTAAGTTTCGAAGTGGGCAACATGGTGCTATTTGCAAATTCGGTCGACTTTGTGGCAAACCCTAAATCCCTAATTACGTCGTGCGGTTAAATTTTCACATGCGGCGGAGTTTGATCAACAAACCCTAGTTTCCAAACTAAGACGTGCGATGCTATTTGCATATGTGGTCAAATATAGGACCACGTGGTGCCACCAGAGCATTTTCAATGACGCTATATAGCATTGCTCAACTTAAAAGAGACTTCAACCCTATTTAATGCACGCAAAATGAAAAAATTAAAAGTTGGATAGGGGTACATACCATGGGTCCTATGTCGACTAGCCGTTGGTGCACTTGTACTCTCTCTGACACGTGCCTGGGAAGTTGTTGTTGCACCATTTCGACCAAGACTCGGAGCTCAAAGTATGAAATTTTCAAAGGGCTAAGATTGCAAATGTATTGAAAGTGACCTATCAAGGTCTATTTAAGCCTAAAAATTAGGATTTTTTGACCTAATTTGGCCATTTAACTAGGGTTTTGGTCCCCTGATCCTATTTTTGTCCAACCAAGGGCCATTTTGCAGCTTTTCTGGCATTTCAGGGCTTTTTTGACCTATCAGGCACCTTGTCATCTTTTTTCGCGAGATCATCCAAAAAAATCAAATTTTTCGTCCGATCTCTCTAGGGGGCAATATACCAGAATAATCCTTCCACTGGGGCAGTAGTGGGGCATCTAAAAAAAAAAAGAAAATTTTCAACTTTGATCACAACAATTTATTCTTTGAAACAATGCATCAAGTACATTGCTTCAAAGAGGGGCAAAATGTAGACATGGAAAATGTATAATTCGATCTGGCACACTTGATCCTGATTACTAACGAAATTTCCTCCTAAATCATACTCTCAACTTTTAATCATCTTTTGTCTCTTAATTTAAAAAATCATTATTTATTTGATTAAGTCTTTCTCCTCCATTGATTAAATTAATCAATTTAATTTAATTAACCTTATATCTCTGTTTGATTAAATAAATCATTTTATTTGATTAAAGTCTCTAAAGTCCTCTTATTAAATTAAATAAATTAAAACTTATTTGATTTAATCTAACATTTCCCCACTTAGTTAAATAAATCAAAATCGATTATTTAATTAATCATTTCCTCTCAATTCTGATTTAAATAAATTTACTGAAGGTTGGGTTGACTAGTGGTTTTGATCCTTTGGTTGGGCGTGAAGATCGGAACCATAGATTTTGGGTTCGTGATTCCAGTTTGTCATCAAAATTCTTTGGAGCATTTCCCCAGCGAGTCACCATTTTTTGTGCATGTTTTGCACACACGCCTCACCGTAGGCAGGGACCCCCTCTTTTTGCTCCCGACAAGCTGCTTTGCTCCCGTCTCGTTTTACATGCCCTTTTTTTTGGAGCCTAATTTGGTCATGTGTCATCAAATGATCAAATTCCCTTGACCAAATTCACCTACCTAAGTTTCATTAAGTCTTTTTCTTTTATGGGAGTGCCCCTATGGGTTTCCCTTCACCCATTAACCCGACATCCTCTAGGCCTCATCCTTGCTTGCTCCATTCACTTTTTCCTTCATTTTGACTATGGGGACAAGTTTCCCATGGATTTGGGATGTTGTTGGGGTGCCTAAGTGAACTGCCAAGTCTTCGTTAAGTTTCAGGAAGTTGCAAAATTTTCATTCCGGAACTTCGTCCCTCCATGGTCGTTTCTGGAAGTTCGTCCCTCTTTTTCCATTTTCGAACTTCGTCCCTCCATGGCTGTTTTGGGAACTTCTTTCGTCCCTAGTTGTTCTAGAGCCTAGAACCTTCATGGCTATTTCTGAGACTCCATCTCCCTTTTTTCGTTTTGGACATCTGTCTGCCTTAGGCATTCCGGCTTCCGGAGCTCGGCCCCTCCGTGGTCATTTCCGAAAGTCTGTCCCTCTTTTTCCATTTCCGAAATTTCACCCGTCCACGGCTGTTCTGGGAACTTCTTTCGTCCCTGGTTATTTCAGAGCCTGACATCTCCATGGCCGTTTTCGGGACTCCGTCTCCCTTTTTCCATTTTGGATATTTTTCTGCCTTAGGCATTCCGACTTCCAGAGCCCGACCCCTCCATGGCCGTTTCTGGTAGTCCGTCCCTCTACGGCTGTTCCGGGAACTTCTTCCGTCCCTGGCTATTCCGGAGCCTGGCACCTCCGTGGCCGTTTTCGGGACTCTGTCTCCCTTTTTCCATTTTCGACGTCCGTCTGCCTTAGGTATTCTGACTTTCGGAGCCCGGCCCCATTGTGGCCGTTTCTGAAAGTTTGTCCCTCTTTTTCCTTTTCCAAAACTCCATCCCTCCATTGTTGTTCTGGGAACTTCTTCCGTCCCTGGCTGTTTTGAAGCCTGGCACCTCTGTGGCCATTTTCGAGACTCCATCTCCCTTTTTCCGTTTTGGACATCCATCTGCCTTAGGCATTCTAGCTTCCAGAGCCTGGCCCCTCCTTGGTCGTTTCTGGAAGTTCGTCCCTCTTTTCTCATTTTTGAAACTTTGTCCCTTCGCGGCTGTTCCGAGGAACTTTGCTTCCAGATTGCTCTCTCTGTCCCCTGTTTACTATTTTCCTTCCTTCCACCTTCCATCTGTTGCCTAACTTTTGTTGGCGCTTCTGTGTCCGGCCTTGAGGACTATTGTCCCTCGTTCATTGTTCGCCTTCCTTTTCCTTTCATTCATCATCCACCTTGGCGTTCGCCCCCCTAGAGCACGCATTAATGTGTATGGTCCAAATGAGCTCCAAATATGAATATTATGGTCTTTTGATGATGCATGAGTGAATCTAACAAGGATTTTGTAAGATTTGATTAATATTTTCCTTGATTTTTTATAAAAGAACTTACGACACATCATGTATGTAGGTTTCAAGAAGCCTACTGCAGGTCCGTTAGGAGACCCATTGAGAAAGCTCGACAAGGAAAAGCACCTAGCTCTTGTCACCATTCATTTATACCCACCTCTCCTCGTGGCATCCATCAATAGAGATCGCATTAGAAGAAGGCCTATGCCAAGGAAGTCAATGAAAAAAATGCAAGGGGGTGGCCTTGAAGAAAGCACATTAGAGCTATCCTACTTTTCACCAGATGATGATGATCTTTAAGGGGTTGTTCGTCCAAATCAGGGGCAACCAATCTATTGATGCCAGTTGTCGATAGACCCATTTGATTCAATGAAGAATATTGCAATTCCATCGGAAAGAAGGTAGCTTTCAAGCAGTTTCAGCTACAGTAAAAGGGAAATCAGCTAGAAGACAAAACTGTTACAGCACCTGGGCACTAAAAAATAAAATAGGGAAAATACAACATATGTATTCTAAATTGTTGAATATTGTGGGGTAGGTGAAGCCCTAATGTAATCAAATCTGGGCCACACAATGTAACTCCATCCTAGCCATTCATTTATACTTTGGAAAACTATAAATAGGGGTCTCCCCCTCATTTGTAAAGGGTTGGAGAGTTGGTGTAAATGCATTTGCAGCAATAGAAGACAACATTGCATGATTTTATGGATGTTCTCTTTGATTTTTCTCATCTTGCATGCATGGTTCTACTTCCCTTATTATTTTAGTAGTTAGTTTCTTGAATGAAAGTGGTGATGGTGATTGTTGTTTCAGTATTTGATGAATTTCCAGCCCATACTTTTGGCACTTGTTGATGACAAGTTGTGTAAAGTTAGCCTGGGCTTCTTTATTTGATTTCTACAACTTAGTTCAATTGAATGTTCATGATGTGCATGTGCAATCTGAAAATATGCAGTCCTTAGAATATTGCACTGGTTTTGTGTAACTGCAGGATCCTCTTGGCCAAGCAAAACCCAATTTAGGGAGTTTGTCTACTGTAGCAGCCTCCATAATCACTGTTCATTCATAGTTTCAGATCCAAGAACCTTCTCTCTTCCTTGCCCTTTTTCCTTTTTTTTAATAAGTAACCTTAGGCAAGGTTCATTGCACATTATAAAGCTAAATCCAATGTTGAAATGGAGTTCTAGACTACTGTTTGAACCTGCAGCAAACGCTCAACAACTCTCCCATCTTAAGAAATCCATTTCCAGATCCAAATTCCCCACTTTGTAACTCATCCATAAGTCCACCTTGTGATTCCAACAAATAACATAAATCAACTGAGATATTCCAAGCACTGTCAAGACCTGACATCCGAGAGACCTTGGGATAGTGTTCTGCAATCTAATTGTGGAAGATTGTCTTTCAAGAGAGGTGATGCACCTACGCATTACTTGTGTTGAGAAGTGCATAAAAAACACATTAACAGTTTCTTATCTTGGTTATCCAACACTTTTGCACTAGTTGTTGATGCTTCTCTATTTGAGCATCCAAAAACACATTTTGTGGCCTTGTTAGTTGTATGGGGAAACTCAAGTTCCTTTTGTGTTTCTCACTTGGAGATCACAAGAGGATTAGTGGGAAAAGTGTTCAACATTCATGGATAAAATTTCTATTTTACACCCTCATTGATACTATAGCATCTGGAAGATAGTATGCAACTTGGTCTATGAGATCCATAAATCTTGTAGTACTATGTTCTTGAGCTACACATCCAAGGACAACTTGAAGATATAATCGAGGAGATTTAATATATTCTAATGTAGATTCTCACATTCTGATATGAGTATTCACCTACCTAAAGTTGTGTGGCCACATTTGACAAGTTGAGAGACTCCAATTGATCTTTCACTATGCAACCTTATCTTTGGTGAGGAAGTTTCATTATTTCCACTCTAGCTTTTTATATAGCTTTGGGAATAGTTATGGATATCTCTCATGCTTAAGAAGAAAGGATAGCATAGCTTCATGATATGTCAATATGATTTGTTTCAAGTTGGTCATCATAGAACAATGTTTCTTTCAAAGATAATGACCATTGTGGGTAGTTATTTCAACCAAGTGAGTGGACACAAATTCCAAGGTTCTCTGATCACCTTCTAGATATAGTGGAATGAGCTAAAAGAGATCAAGATTAATTGTATCGGTGGTTTTATGTTCCAAATTGTGCTAAGGTTATCATCAGTCATCCTTTCAAGCATTGCAAGCAATTCACATTTACTTTTATTGAAGGGATTTTGATGGAACTCTAGGATTTGGATGGTATCATTTTGTCATCCGTATGAGAGTTTCATTTTATTTGGTCATTATATGTAGTTTATCAAGAATGAAAAAATGAAAAGAAAAAAGAAAAAAGAATGAAAAATGAAAAATGAAAAAAATGAAAAAAGAAATAAAATATCCATTAATGAAAATCTTCGGGCATTGTTGGCTAGTTAATATCTGAAAACCAGATTCCAACGGATATTAATTGCAAAATAAACTTAGAGGTGAAAACCAATTTTTTGGCGCCTCTAGGTAGTGATAGGTTGAAAACCGGGATACCGACAATCTGTTGTCGTTATCAAAATTGAAAAAAGAAAAAAAGGAAAAAATGCAATAATTGGTGTTCTTCTTCTAGGCTAATCATTTTGCAAGTACACAAAAATTATTTTATGGTTATTTCACTCTCCTGGAGTTCTTGTTGTACCTCCTATCACTTACTTGTGTCAATGTGCTCTTCTTTATCATTGTCCACACATCTTTGATTACTTGCAGCACAAGTTACACGTTCAATTTAGGTGCTTGGGGGTGTGGAGACAAAAACAAGTATCATCCATCAAAGATCCATCATGCTACAGTGGAATTGAGATATTTCATGTGTTGCAGTTCTTCTCATAGATTTTGGTTCCTTCCTCGTTGGAAATTCATAGTTGCTACACTACATTGGCTACCAGGTCTTGGCCTTAATAGGAATGTGAGTTGGTAAAACAATCAACTTTATTTTTCATTATTTTATCTCTTAACTTTATTAATATTCCTTATTATATAAATCGTATAAGCAACATTCCACCTAGCCTCTCCTTGTTTCCCGAGGATGGTCAACTCTTTAAGTTGGGGGGAGGTCCACCATCCTTATTACCCATATTTTCACCTATTATCCTTCATTATTCCATCATAAGTATCCATTATTTTCACTTTTCATTATCATTTAGATCATTCACTCATTTCACCCATTTCACTTTTCATATTGTCTATCTTCCAAGAAAATAATGCTATGAAAAAAAGGGGAAATAGAGAAAAGGAAAAATGAAAAAATAAAACGTTGAAGGAGATATGAATATTAAAAAAGAAAATGAAAATCTAAAATATAAAGAAAATTGGAAAAAAACAAAACACAAAAAAAGAAAAGCCATGAAGCTTGCAGAGTGATAGACAAAAGTTATGATTGTGAATGAGCTATGATAGTAAAGAGGTGAAGAGGAAAGCCTAAGTCACAATCCCAAGGCTACCCTCTCAATCATAAATATTGCATGAGGACATGCAATATGTTAAGTTGGGGGGAATGATGAGAGCCATTTATGTCCCATTTTATGCCTCATTTTAGCCTTTTTCATATACCTTCAATTCCATTCCTATATTCCATTTCTATATCTTATCACAAAATTTTACCATTCTACGCTACATATGATTAAATATATATGAGTAATATTTAATATAGTTTGGGCTAAAATGTGAGAAATAATTATTGATTATCTTTACTAATAAGTGGTCATTTTGAGCCTTGGAAAATATATTTCGCAACATGCAAATTTCCTGTCACCTTCTTCACAAGAATATGGCTCGTGATTATTGTTGCAGTTTCATCTTCTACATGGTTCAATTCAATTTCACTTGTTTATTCCTCTAGCCACGTGCCATAGGTTGAGACAACTCATGCACCAACTATACAACACCAAATTTACTCTCCAAATTATTAAATCTGGTGTACCAATAAATTGTTGTGGTTATTTTATGTTATATTGTTTTGACAGCAAGGTGTGGTTATTATATATTATTAGAAAATTGGGTTAGTAATAGTGTGACTTATCTATTGTTAATAAATCGGTCCAATCTCTTAAGGAAAGATTGGCCATGGGGAAATCAAAATATGTCTTTAATTAGCTGATTTACCTCGGTAGTTGGATTGTAAACAACAAGACATGTTTTTATTTGTTCATTGAAACTATATATATACTCGTATGTAATATTTGTAAAGTTAAGAAAAAATCCAGAAAGAAGAAAATACATTTGAAATAATTTATTGAGAGAAGCGTTTTGAGGTCTCTTTCAAAAATCCTATAAGTTCTATATCCATCAATTGACTGGGAGGAAGGGCACCCACTCTTCAGCCATCGATGGACTGTAAATATTTGTTTTCTACAGAGTATTTTCATGTGTTTTGATTTCAACTGATTACGTTTGTAGAGTATGTTTTTGAGTGTTGTAATTTTAGTTGATTGTTACGTTTCTATATATTTATGATTTACATTTTATTTCCATGTAAAATTAATCGCTTTATCTTTTATTCTGATATTTGTTGATTAAGTTGTTTCAGAATTTACTGTCATAATTTATGTAGCTTTTGTTTCTAGGAAATGACAGTTCCTATCACCAGAATTATTTTGATTGGTTGCAAGTTTATTTTCATAGGCTGCATTCATGACCACTTATCGCACGACTCTTAGCCCTTGTGTAGATTTCCATGATACCTTTCATTAGTTTACGACCCCTAGATTGACACGTATAGACCAAAGTAAAATTCATTATTAAACATCAAATCCATTTCACTCTTTGCCCCAGTTTTGGCCTATCACAGATTCTTCATGGATCAAGAATAATCAACCCATACTAATCCGTCGGTCCCATTGTGGCACTAGGAGGGCTTTACTAACTTTGTTTGATGATTTTTTTCTTAAACACACTGTGAGTTACAGGTTTATGGGCTAGAGTGACACTATTTTCTACTAAAGCGATGCTATTATTCACCAGAGTGATGCTTTCAAGCCATAATTGAAAAAAGCATCACAATTTTCAAAAGCATCGCTATATTTCTATAGTGACGCTATCATTTTCTTACTTTTATAGTCTATCTTAAAATGGTCATATCTTGGTCATGCAGAGGTATTTTTCAAAGATTATTTTTAAATAGGGTAGAATTTCATGCTCTACGCAATGGTATAGGTGTTTTTCAATTTTGTTGGAGTTAAATTTTCCATTTTTGCACCTAAATTCAAATCACATTACAACTTGGTCTACGTTGTGGGGTTTTAATGCTTAATAATTTATCTAACCCTAACATCTTCTTATTTTCTTGATTTCATCTAACATTTGGAACATGGATTGTAGGTTTGAAGAGGAGAATGGAGCACTTAATTGAAGAAAAAGGCATTTAAATCTTATAATTATAACAAGTGTTTTGACACTTTTGGGGCAATTATAACCCATTTTTATGCTTTTCATTTTATGCTTTAGGACCACACTAGCTTTCAATTAGATTTTAAAATGAACGTTCAAACTAGATTAAAATTGAACCTTCACATCATTTTACTTTGGGTTTAAAATTGAACAATATAACTTAAGACTTCATTTGGTGCTTAAAATAAACTTACCTTTGCTTTGAGGGTTAAAATTAACAAGTGTTTTCCATGTCTTTTGATTTATATTTTTTTCATCGAATGTGTATGCTCTTCTCTCGTGCCACTCAATGATCTTGAGAATCAAAAGCATTCCTTTGACATTTTGTAGAATCACCCACATATTTTGATTTTGATTAAAATGAACCCCATGCTAGTGTAGGGAAAAGGCATTGTGTGTGCTCTCTCCTTTCTTCATGCAATCTGGGAGATCAAACTACAAACATACTTCCTTTCTTTTGTATATCTTTAGAGGGCCTTCCACTCTGTTTCGAAAGGTGGGAATGACCCAAGCGGTAAAAAGCTAAAGCCAATATCGTTCGAACCACTATATAAAAAATGTATTTGTGACGAAAGTCATAAGCAATAGGTGCAAATGTGTCATATCGACAAGTGCCACACCTAGTGTCTGTGTGACACGTAAAAATAATTTCTTAGGAAAGGATTGGGAGGCATCTTGATTGAAATAATATTGAGCTAATATTTCCGCTTGTATGGCCACCTTGAATGAAATTCCTTACTAAGAACCAATTGTTTAGAAGCCAAAAAACCTTTATGGTTGTTGGTGGAGGAACAATCATTTCAAAGTTTCCCCATATTTTACTATTCATTATCAAAATAGGAAAATCCTTAGGATCTTCGGATCTTCAAGATTTGAGATTTGGTGGTCCCGAGAAGTGTGTGTCGTGGAGGGGAGCCAGTATCACCAAATCTCTAGTTGTTTGCATGGTCTTAGTGTTTGGAGAAATCCAAGTGTGGATTCAACAAGTAGTATCTTCTAAACCTAAGGTGGTAAATTCTTGTGAGTCATTTTAACATTTTGCTTGGTTCCAAAACAAACATCAATAAAAGTATTTTCAAAATTTAAAACCCTTTGGTCTAAGTATGGATACCCTTTAACAAAACCTTGATATTAATGCTTGTCCTAAGAATTTATTCTTAGAGACTTCTAAGTATTTTGGTTTATATCTCAATCCATACTTCCCAAAGTTAACATAGGCAACTATGACTTGAACCTCATGATTTTCACAAAATGGACCTTGTGAAATTTATGATGTTTTGACATAGGCATTTTGTTTGAAACTTAATCAAGACAAGTGTTTGTGGTAAAAAGAAACTCATTAAGCAAGATGAATTGAAAAATTGAAACTCACATGACCATCTTGCATTCGATCTCTCCATTGAAATAACCAAACCTTATGCCCGCTATCATACAAGGAAAATATTGCAAAACATTGAGTCCAAATTCTATTGTCAAAATCATTGGGTTCTATTTCCAAAATAATTTGAGTTCTATTTTACCAAAAATCATTGATCCTTAGGGTTTGATCACTTTAGAGGTATAGCATGTTTCTCACCACCTTGTTCTTGCAAAACAAAGGTTCACTCTAGGTTAACATTGGGTCAAACATTTCATCCATCCTTCATCATATTTCATCCTTCACTTCACCAAAATTTGCAAACTCTTGAACACACCAACACTTTAGACTTGAACATCTATGAAACCAAACCCTAACTTAGCTACTTTTTGTGTGAAATTGATACTTTTCCATGCACTTAGTTGAGTTGGTTATCACATTTTCTGAACAAGTTTATCTTAAAGGTCAGAAGTCTACCTTAAAAATTTATAAGTTCATTGGCACCTTTATCCATGGCATCAAAACATCAAACCTTTAAGTTTAAACTATTGTCCAAAAGTTTAGAAAAATCATCCCCCTTATCATTCACCCCTTTCATCATCGACTCACATCATTGGTCCAAAATACCTTAGAGGTTCACTTTTGCAACAAGGTCAAAACATAATAAAAATATGGAATATAAGATTGATTCATAAATCATGAGTGGTCTAAATCAACCAAACTATAAAAACCTTACAATACCAATTGATTATCAAAATTCACATTTATACAATCCACACATGGGATTATTATATCCTACAAACCTCAATGCTACAAAAATTTTGAGTATGCTGAATCTAAATTTTGGAGCACCTTTCCCTATGGTAGATTTAAACTAAATTCAAAACCTACAAATCTATCAACCAAACGATCAATACATTAGTCTTCAACAAAAAAATATTATCCCATAAAATCAATACATACCAAATTTGAATATACCAAATATGAACTTACCAAACATGAACATATCAAATCCACACTTGTGAAATATGTGATAGATACATTTACAAATCACATCAATGTTGTTCAAAATCCAAACAATATAGTGGAAACTCAATGTATTGATCCAAATCAAGGTAACATCATGCAAAATCAAGGTTTCCTAAATCAAAGCAATGTGTTTCCCAACCACAACAATGTTCAATTCCAACCTGTAATGCAAATTCTAAACATCATCCCAAATCATAACATTGTCCAAAATTAATTTGTGCATGATCCCATATAAATACCACAAGTGTATATTCCAAATATGCTTGACCAACAACCAAATCAACTACACCAAGGGTATCAAAATAAAAAGCAAGATCAAATTATGTGAAATCAAATTTCTATAATTAGAAAATTTGTTGATTCATATCACCAAGAGACATCTCCACCCCAAAATTGACACACTCCCCCATTGGTTAAATCATGTCATCAAAACATTGAGTTGTGTCCGCAACCACATCAAGAACAACATCTTCAATATCAAGAAGTTGGATATCAAAATTAACAACCTCAACAACAAGATCAATCTCAACTAGATCAATCTCAACAAGCACAAATATCACAAGATGAAAAACGCGAATACACTCCTTTAGGGGATCCAATTAAATTAGCATTAAAAATGTTAGTCCATGCTAAAATTATCAAACTTATAAAATCATTAAATTATGGTGAACCTAGCATCAAGTTCCCATGGGATGATGATAATGCTTATTGTGAATACCATAGCACAAAAGTTCATGACACATCAGATTGTATCAAAATCAAAGATCTCATCGAATACCTTCTTGATCAAGAAAAAATAATTGTTGAAGACAATGATCAAGATTCAACCATTAATGATGGCAATGAAAATATCTCCACCATAATTGTTGAAAACAATGATCAAGATCTATCCATCAATGAGCACCTTGAAGATGTTTCTACCACATCCAAAAATCAAATCAACATACATCAAGAGTCATTTTTTAATCATGATCAAGACCCATCAGAAACATCCAACAATGATCCATTTCAAGAAGCATTAACATCATTTCATCCTATAATTGAAAAAATTGACAATATCCCCACCACCATATTTGAGGAAAAAAATCAAGATTTATCTACCAATGATTGTGTTGAAAATGTCTCTACATCACCTAACGAGTTAGAGGACGTATCTCAAGAATTCATTCCAAAGAATGATCAACATCTTTCACCAAAGTCTACAAATGGTCCTTTCCAAGACATATTAACATCCTTTGACTTCATGGTTGAAGACATTGAAGGAATCCTCAACTCAACACTTGATCAAGATCCATTCAAAGATCAAGATGATATTGAGCCACTTCCCATGCCTAATGAAGAATTCAAGCACCTTTTTAAAACAATTCATCTTTGAAATTGAACCATGTCAAGAGCTTGATCCAAAGCATGTCGAAAGAAATTCCAAAATTAATCTAGATCAAGAATTTGTATCTCTAAGATACTACCATGATCTAATGGGTATTCTCCAATCCATACAAGATCTCACAAATAATGATCATATCCATATATCACATACTCCTCCATCTACCCATGAGATGCTTAATTCTAATGGACATATAGATGATCTTCATCCAAAACAAGAATCTCCTACTCTTGAAATTATTACCAAGGAACAAGAGTCTCCTGCTCTTAATATCTTTATACATGATCAAGGCATATAAAAGTCCATAGATATATCAAAAATTGATCATGAAGAAGAACTCTATGTGGATGGTAAATCAGAAAGATCCTTTGAAGAGAAAGTAGAAATGGATCATGGGGAAGACTCCTATATGGATTGTAAATCATCAACACCTTTTGAAGAAACATCAAAATTAGACACATGCTTCATACCAATTGAAGAAAGTGAGTATGAGGATGTCAAGCATTATCAAGAATCAAAAAATCTAAAGCATCTTGAACAACAAGGAAATGGTTTGTTATCAAAAAAATCAAAGCATGTCAGTAATAATCCCATAATACTAGGGGCAACTTTATCTAGTGCAAACACCAACATGGGGAGCACGAAGAGTCCTTATGATGAAATGTCTACCAACACTCCAACCATTCATATCATGAATCATCATCCATGCATCTTTCCACCCACTAATTGGGACCAACCACAACAATGAGATCTATATCAAAGAAAAGAGAAAATTATTCAAGCAAAAGAATCGACAAATAAAAATGGACAAGAAAAATCGAATGGATACCAAAAAAAAATAAAGAAAATCATTCCTATCACACTCCATTAGTCAAAGAACTATGGGGAAAAATCAAAAAGGGAAGTTCATCCATCAAAAGTGTCTGTCAATACAAAAGAAAGCTTCAAGAGTGACCTACAAGGTATATCAAGAAGTTGGTCCCAATCGAATCTCCATATCTACCCATCATTGCTCATCATCCGAAGTTTGGAAAATCAAAGATTTCAAACCATCAACCAATCCATCTGCATCTCATATCCCTCAACGCATTCTGCCATCCACTTTGGCATCCATGATATCCAAATATCGTATTGACCGTGTGTTGGCAACAACTCTTTATCATGAGGAATCTAAGGGCACTCAATCGCGATGTGCACATCTAAGTAAGGTTAACTCCGGTATCAATAAAGAAGATGAAAAGATCTAGGGGTTGCATTCAAGTGCATGTATCTTAGAAAAAAAAATCCTCCAACTAGGATATCATTGGAACATCATGACAAAAACATCTATATCAGCACCACCAATGTCTACATCAACACCACCAGGTGGTTTGACATGAGCAAAAACTTTCAAAAAAAATAAAATCAAGAAAATAGTCAAGAGAAAAATCGTCCTCTAGTGAAAACCACTTTGGTGGTGCTTTGGACAAGTACCATGATGAAAACCTAGAAAAAAAGCATCATGAGTAGAATCAAGAATCTATGTGCACCATTTTAGGCAGAGGCATCTCATCCCATCCATAATAAATCCCACATTCCATCCATCTTATCCATAATAAATCTAGGAACCCTTCATTATCCAATCCATTTTTCATCCCATCTGACTTATCTTGATCTTGGCAAAGGTTCGGTATGTACTTCACACTTGCTTATGGTAAAATTCTTGACATGGGTCACTATCATTGGTCCTATCCTAAACAATATTATTTGATCCAAAAGGCATTGTCCAAAGAGGCATACTCTATCCAAACATGTTATCCTATTATAAGATAATCCTTGGCATCCTATACGCACCTATCCATCAATCCATTCATTTATCCATGCATCCACCCATGGCATTCCATACATTGCTAGACGTCGGGGGTATATACTTACATCTTTCTTCAAGAATAAATCTTGAGCTATATCATATACTCATGTTGTGATCTAAAAATTTGGTAACACAAAATCAAATTGGTCAAATCATTTGAAGAAAAAATCCAAATCACTAGCCCATGGCACATTTTGACGAGAAGATGTTCCTTATCAAGCTTTATCTTTTATCAAACATCAATACAAACAATCCATATCAGTTGAATCTACCTTGGATTTCAACGTCACATCAAGTCATTCCAATAAAATTTGTTCCAAACCAACCTTAAATTTTTTGATCAATCTTATCCAATCAATCCATCATCATCTTGGGATATCCTTCCCAATCCTCATGTTTCTTAACACTATCCTTGCATTGTTGTGTATCCTCAACAATGTTATCATCATCAGTCCATCAAGAAAATCAATCAATCATAGCTTAGTTTTCAACAAAATCCTAAAATAGATCCCTAAAATCATCACATATCCGTACACTCATCAAGATCATGTGAAAAATCCAAAAACACTTACAAAATGAAAAAATCCAAAAACATTTGCAAAATCCTGTAAAGCTAAAATCCAAACATCTAGAAAACATCCAAAAATAGTACCATGTCGAACTATGATTCTCTAAGATTGAACATAGGCAAGGCCATCATTAATGTGCCCCCGAGAAACCCTAGGTCAATCCTTTAGGAGTCTATCATAATAAACTAGTGATCCATCAACTGTTCATATCGCATATTCAATAGGTTAAGTCAGTCGAACTATGAGTCTCTAAGCTTGAATGTAGGCATAGTCATCATTGATGTGCCCCTGAGACACCCTAGGTTATTCCTTTAGGATTTTGTCCTAATAAACTGGCAATCCATCAAATTTTCTTCATCATAACTCTCAAAAACTCCTAACATTCAAATATCTCAAAAAACTCAAAAACATTTGAAAATAGAAATCCCAAAAATAATAGAAAACATTCAAAAAACCCTAAACAACCTTAAATAATTTGAAATCATAAAATTTTCAAATAAAATTTTGAAAAGACCCAATACAGCCTCAAAACATTTTCAAAATATCAAAAACATTGAAATATTCCAAAAAATCCAAAACCATCCATCCCATTTCTCTTTCACCCGTAATAAAATTCACTCATAATAAATCAATCGTCATCTTCAACCTTTGGCAAAACAAATAGAAAACAAGTATAGCAATTCATAAAGTGAGAACCTAAGAGTCAAAATCTAAAATCTAAATCATAGGTAAAAGCGTCAGTGAAGTTTGTATCAACGACTTATCATAAACCTCATCCTAATCAAATCCCCTGATCAACATGTCTTAGTATGTATCCTTCCTATGATGGACATCAACATCAAAAATCACCTTAGCTAAAATTAAACTGGCAAGAGATATAGATAACATTGACTGTTTGTTTTTTATTTTTTCTTATGATTTATCTTAATGACCCATTCCCAGGACCTCTTGATGATGTCTATAAAAATGATTTAGAGAGAAAGGAATGGGGCATCGATCATTATGTTTTATTTTTTGTGCTTGTGGATACTCTTGGAAAATAATCTTGGTGCATACTTTCTTAGTTGTGTGTAGAGAAGTTGTTTGGAGTACATTGTTGACTATTGTGTATGCTTTGGTCCAAGATATTATGAACCACTAACTTACATTCCAACAATTTTTTTGTATGTCAAGGTGTGAACAAGAACTATCCTATCTGTTTGCAGAGTCAAAATCCATTACACTAGATACAACATCATCCTGGTTATTAGTACCTTGATGCATCATGTCTATGTGTTATATCAAAGAACAAAAAAAATCCCAATCTCAAGATATGTGCAAATCATCATCATGCATTTCTCATCACCATCTCTAATAAATTCTCGGTGGATCATAGACTTGTTGGATCTTTTGAAGCAATCATCCAAATCAATGGTCAATCATCTTGTTTCTTCTATCTTCTCTTTGTGCTAACCTGGTATCATGACAGTAAAAAAAAACATCGTCAATACATCCATTGTGCATCCACAAATCATCATCATGCATACATCACAAAATAATCATAGCATACCATCAAACATACATCTTGCACCATCACACCATATCATAAAACATACATCTTGCATCATCATTATCACTTAAGTTACGATAAATAATATATATTTTTTATTCTAAGCATCTTAAATCATTGCACACACATAATAAACATGCATCATATTATCATATCATAAATCCATTTACATACATCGTCATCTCATAAATTGCATAGAAAATACATGAAAAAATAAATCCATCCATATCATTTCAATAAGCATAACATTTGCATATCATATCATCCATCCCATAACATTTCATGAAAATATACTAAAAAATAAATGCATCCATTCATTACATTGCATCCATACATGATCATAATGCATCACATCAAATCACATCATATCCAAGTGCATCCATACATTCAAGGCATGAAATAAAAGAACACGTCGCATCATAAATCCTTATCATATCATATATATCAAAAAATGGTTGTCATGGTACAATATCTAAATCAATGTATGTATATTGATCAAAAATACAATATGCATGAGGCTATAAAAAAGGATCCCATGAATGTATATTTGTGTAAAGAATCAGGAAATAATCAAAAAAGTGTTTGTACAAGTGAGCTAGCCCTGATGGTTGCTCCCCTCACCAGGCTATCTCTCTGGATGATCCTCAGCCCTGGGATGTGCCTCACTCCTCTACGAGTAATCTGGTTATCTAAGCGCTTGTGATACATTCTGATGGTAGTACATACGATAATAGGTTACCTCAGTCACAACCTCTCTATACAATTAGGCAAACACTATCCACCCCTGGGTTGCAACTATCATGGTCTCTAGTTGTTGGCACCGCTTGATCTCTTGTTCTAATTGCATCTTAGCAGTCTGCCTGAGCTGGCACTCCTGATCTCTCTCTACTATGACTTCTTGTACCTGTTGCCAGGCCTAGTCTCTCTCAGCAGTGATAACCAAAATCTATTTTCTAGCATGATCCCTCTCACCCGTCACCACCTGCAACTGCTATTGTAACTGTTGAATTTGTGCATCACGAGGACCTAGCCCTAGCGGTGGTTGTTGTGGTGGTTTTTGTTGTATTAGTGGCTGGAAAGGAGGTTGTTGATCTAATGATGGTGCACCTAGGACCCGTCCATCCTACTGATCCTTGCCATCATGGCCATCCTGTCCTTCGCCCCTGCCATTTGGTCCTCTACCCCATCCTCTGCCCTACCCTTCATCAGGATTCCCTCTGCCTCTTCCTACACCCCTCCCTCTTAGTCTCCCTCGTGGAGGTATACTTACTAGATCTATCAATCGACGAGGAGGTAAAATCCATGCATCATAAGAAAGCATCATTTGTGCATCTTCTTGTCCTTGATCATAGGCCCAAGGCCTAGCAACCAACTGTCGAAAGCCCTCGACAACTTAATGGGTTGGGATCGTAGGTCCCCACATAGTCTCTCAAGCTGATCTAGCAAAGATGGTGGTATACTAATCATCGAGCCTGTACTGCCTCTCACCAAATTTTCTAGCAACCCTATCAAGAAGGTACCTCTCAATGATCGTGTTCTCTCGACCTTGCATGAATTAGGTCTATCGAGCAAAGAACAACTATTGCACATCAACATACCAAGTTGGCATCTGAAGCCAGGACTGACATCTGAAAATAGTCATACCATCGATCACTCGACACTAATAAGGAATGTCGAGTTGCCCTACATCTTGTAATGTGATGGAATCCCTGTATCTTAAGAAAACTTGATCATCTATCTCCACATCTACCATCTGAACAATTGGATGAAGCACAACGATGTGATCCTAGGCCCAAATGTGAAGAAGCGTGACCCATGTGCCAATAGCCTTTCCATTGTAGTATACAAAATCATGCATATCATGGTATAGGGAGGCCAACATCACTGGCCCCCCATGCATATTGAGTCCTCTGAAATAGTATCTTGTGCCAAGCTAGGCCCCATCCCAGACTAAATCCTTTGCTATGTTGATCTAAGAAACCAAACTTGAGATAATGTTTGCAATGATCAGTCTAAAAGTTGACACCTGACCTTTGTACATCTCGAGGTCAATCTGGAGGTGACCAAGATAATTCCTTCCTAGTCAAGCACCTCATGGTAGGCATCATAGCCGAAGTCAACATCATAGATCATGCGCTCACCATGTATCGAAAAACAAAAAATCCACCATACATCCTCCAAATTCATTGTCGCATCACTAGTAGGTAAGTGGAACAATGAGGTCTCGCTATGCCATCACTCACATAGCACTGGCATCATCGCCAAATTTGTCTGAATGATGGGCATATAAGCAATTACCACAAACCAATCTCTCCTAGGTGCTCCTATCACAACTCAGACAAATCACTAAGTCTGGAAAAAATAGCCGATCGGTGCTCACGGGACATTAAAGGTGGGATGACCTCCTTCACCCATGAAGCGCACAACATAAAAAAATCACAAAATTTGGCTAAGTTTGGAGTTTTTATCCCCCAAAATGACAATAGCGTCGCTACTCATGATAGCGTCACTATAATTTAAATTCCAAACTGCGACGCTTGAGGCATTTAAATTTCAAATCACAATATGCGACGCTTGAGGCATTTAAATTTCAAATCACAATATGCGTCGCTATTTGAACTTTGGAAAACCCTAACCCTAATTTTCAAATCAAAAGATGGGTCATTATTTACATATGTGTTGCTATTTATAAATGTTTCACTATTTACATATGCGTTGTTATTTAGAATTTGAAACCCTAATTTTAAATCATGAACTATGTCACTATTCACATATGCGTCGCTATAAATCAAAATAGCATCACCAATTCTAGAAATAGTGTCACTATATAGCGACACTGCCAAAGTTTAAATTTCAAAATTCATTAAATGTGCCTAAAAGTCAAAATTCAAATCAAGTTTCAAATCACATACTGGTGGTCCTACACCTGGAAGCCTCTGGTACTCGCAAACCCAGTCAAAAATATGTCATGGGAGCACTCATTGTGCCATCTCATTAGAGGCTCAGAGCTCAATTTGCAAGAATCCTCTAAGGTGTGAATGCAAAAATGAATTGGAAGTGACCCTTTCCTAACTTATTTAAGCCTCCAAATTAGGGTTTTTTTCCCTAATTTAACCATGAAGCTAGGGTTTTTCACCACCTTCACCAATCTTGCCAAATCAAAGCTTATTTTGAATAATTTTTTGCATTTTTGGTACGTTTCTTGCATTGCAGAGCCTTTCTGAACCCTTGGGGCAACATTTTCCCTTTGTCGAGAAATCAACCCAAAATTCAAAAAAATTGCCCGATTTCTCAAGGGGGCAGAGAACCAACTTAATCCTTCTGCTGGGGAAACAGTGGGGCATCTAAAAAAATAAATTTTTATTTATTGATTTAAGCAGTAGTTTTTAATATGAAGGGCATCAGTCTTTGAACCAACATAATAGGTACCTCACTTCAAAGAGGGGAAAAATGTAGACACTAAAAAATCTCCCGAATGATATCATACACTCGAATCAAGTAACTAACATTGTTTCATCCTCAAACCCATCCTCTTTTCGCTCAATTGATTAAATTATCCTAGTTATTTAATTAATTTCCTCATTTACATCTATTAACCTAATTAATTTAATCGGGTTAATTCATCCCCCTTTCGTACTAACACTTCGTCTCATTAAATTAAATAAATCAAACTATTTAATTTAAATCCCTAAATCTTCTTATTTAATTAAATAACCCTAAGTTATTTAATTAAATGTCATCACCTTTTCCCCTTTTGATTAAATCATTTTATTTAATGAATAACATTTAATTCTTCCAATCCACTAATTGCATAATTAACATTGTTTAATTATCAATTATTAATTAAATCTAATTCCCCCCCACTTGCAAGGAAATATTCCAAAGGAATATTCCTCCTTTGCACATTCCTCCAAAAGGAATGTTTCTTCCCCTTTTGCACAATTAAACTTTGTTTTAATTTGTTAATTATCCTTTTTCCCTCACCCATGAGAATATTCCAAAGAATATTCTCTCTTCACTCATTTGAAAAAAGGAATATTCTTACAAAGCTTTTTATGCAAGTTAACTTGTGACCTCTTGTACAAGTCAAAAGTGTGTTTATTTGAAGAAATATTAACCCTTGATTAAAATATCATCTTTCATTCTCATCCATTGATGAGAATGAATGATCCATACCTCCAACTTATTCCATCCTTGACCATTGATTAACCTTTTTCATCTCAACCTTTCTTTTCTCATTTTCTCTCCTATAAATAGGTCACTATTTGGAGACAAATGGATCCAACTTTTAACATCAAACTTATGTTGTTAAAATCACACTCATATTTAACATATATTTAGCATCTTTTAGTTTAATTACTTGCATTAATTAGCTTTAGCTTCCATTAATGGCTTCCATGATCACATAATGCATCCATTTAGCTCATTTGTCAATTAAGGTTTGAATCTTTTAGTTTAGAATCCATTTAGATTAGCTTGGTATTTTCATATCTTGATAATTTTAGCATAAAATCATGTTAAATTATCTTGCATTATGCATATTTAGACTAAAATCATGTTTTCATACACATCTCACTATCATTCCATCATTTTTCTTCAATAAAACTGACTGGAACAAGCTCATTTATCCACGGGATTGGGAAAGGGTCAACATTCCACATCAACGTGACATCACTCTCACAGGAGGATAAGTTTCAAATGGATTAGAGTAGGAATTTTTAAAGCTTTTGTAGTTTAATATGCTTGGTTTTAATGTATTATTGGTTTAATTTACATTTGATTGATCCTATTGAGATTGACATTAGTGGCTTAATTATGCTTTGATTCTTCATGGATCAAGCATAATCAGACCATACTAATCCATCGATCATAGAACATTACTAAAAAGGATAGTCCCAAAGTCTCCATTAATGACATCGCCACTCCCTGTCATCCACTAAACACTTTCATCACTCCATCCATCTCATCCATTCCACTCACATCCATTTGCATCATAGACATGGATCAACAAGTCATATCTAAAGAAAATGAAAAAGGCAAATCTCAAGAATCAAGAATGAAAATGCCTTTAAAAGGAGAGATCAAATATCAAAAGACATGATGAAAAGAAGAGAAAATAAAGAAAATTCCTCTAGCCAAAACAAAAATCTATTGGACCAATCAAAAATACAAGTCAAGAATGAACAAGAACGGCAAGAAATGTCCTCTAGCCAACATAAAAATCTATTGGATGAATCAAAAATAAAAATCAAAAGTGAAAATCAGAAAGCATTGGTCTCCAAGAATTCTCCTCCATAAAAAATCACTGGGGGCATCTATTAATTAAAAAATTCAAACAAAGAACTTGTTGATCAAAGGTCTTCACCTCCATCCCTTTCACTCATTCCATACATTCCATTCAATTCATCCATATTCACATGTTTGTCACATCATTCCATTACCATTAGTGATGTCTTTCAATGTACCTTTTGATGATGACCCCTCGACGTACTCTAGCTCATCGGTCACCAAAACTCCTTTTTGTCTGAAGCCTAGTGGCCCACATAGTGTGCACATTAGGGATCATACCATAGCCTCTTTTGTTCGCCACCTTTATCATCCATCATATTTTCCACTTATATTTCTCATCCATACCAGGTCCTTTTTCCAAGAACAGATATATGAATAGGGTAAATGCATCATCATGAAATATTGGTTCTACACATAGCTTCCAAAAGTTTTTTCATAACCATAAAAATACAAAAAAAATAATAAAATCATAAAATAGTAAAGAGAAATAATCCGTCCAATAGTGAAAACCACTTCGATTGTGCTTTGGATAAGTACCATGTTGAAAACTTGGCAAATAGGTGCCATGTGTAGTCAGTCTCTGCTCCATCATCTACTATCACTCTACCTGGTCTTCCACCCCATCCATCATAATGCCTTTACTCTCTATCATCTCCCATTTGACATCCATCATAAGGCTTGGTCATCTTTATGATGAATTTCAAGAGGTTGACGTCTTGTGTCCTTTCTCCTCCATCTTTCGTCCATAATAAACCCATGTCCCATCCTATCCCTAATGGTTATTCCTAGACCTAGCTAGAGGCACATTTCCTAACACTGGGCTTCCTTGGATTCTACATTGCTCACTGTAGGCTCAAAAATTCAAAAAAGACAAAAAAAATCAAATATTCAGAAAGACAAAAACATCATAAAACTTCAAAAATCCCAAAAAATCAAAACATGCAAAAAACACAAAAACATCCAAATAACTTTCAAAATCCTAAAAACATAGTCAGAATCAATCAGCTCAGTCTTTGTCATTATCGAACTATGTTGCCTCTGTGACTAGACGTAGGCAAGGCCATCTATCAATGTGTCCTCAAGGCATTAGGTCAATCCTTTAGGTGTTGTCAAATAAAATCATGATTCATCCCTTTGTCATTGCAAAAAAGTCAAGATTCATGTCAAGCTACGAGGTCTTTGAGTGTACAATGTAGGCAAGGCCATCAATCGATGAGCCCCTGAGGCCACCTAGGTCAGTCCTTTAGGGTTCGTTGTGTTAGTCAAATAAGTCACACATAGTCAAACTTAGATATAAGATAGTCCTTTGAATGTCAACATTCAAATCACAACCAACAAACAACTTAGTCCAATCAGTCAACAAGTAAAAAATTAGTCAAATTGCCAAAACAACTAGTCACTTTATGGTCCCCTTCAAGATGCATCCTTCTTGGAATTGGACCCCATCAAAATATCATTTGCCTTTGCAAGATGTGTCTTTCCTAATGACAGGCTTCGTCACATCATCATTGACCTTTTCAAGATGTGTCCTTCCTAATGACAAGCATTGTCAAATCGTCAAAACTGTCCAACTATCAAATCGTCAAACTATCAAACCGTCAAGCAATCAACCTTCATCAAACAAATATTGGCAAACAAATTGAATGGATGTTGATTTTGCTGGTCTATTTTGTCTTATATTTTTATTGTTTTATCTCTTGGTCATGTTACTAGCTACCTCAAGGATGTCCCATGAAGGATTTAGAGGTGTGATGACGTCTCATGACCTATTTTTCCTTGATTGTTGTCTTTGGTGTGTCTTGACAAAAAGACTGGGGCAACTTATCCCTTAGTATGAGTTAAGACATTCCTTGTATGTGACTATCTATTTTTCCCAAGTGGATGACCTTGCACACCTTGGTCTATTTCATATCATGGTGTTTGTTGTCCATTTGTCACATTTTACCACCCAATGATGATTATGCAATGCCTATTATGTTATTTGGCAAAATATTGAAGTATTCCTTTTTTGTCCTAACATCCATGTCTTTCGCGCTAATATTTCTTCTATTCCTTCATCCTCTAGTCTTCTCATCCATTTCAAGAGCACACTCATGTTCTTTGAACCCACCTATCCTCTCAAGGGGGCATACCACTACCTCCTTTTCATCCTTCATCTCCCTACTTTCACACTGGGGCATATTGTTGACTTGTTTTGTTTGACACAACGCGATAAACTGTATTATGTTAAAGAGGGGCAAAATATAGACACATAAAAATGATCCATGCCTCCAAGCTACATTTTTTTTCTATGTCAAACCACATTTCTTCCTCACATAATTAAATTATTTAATTATGTACTAATGTCATATTTCACACTATTAATTAAATAATTTTTAATTATTTAATTAATTCATGTCCTATATTCCTCCATGATTGTTTAAATAAATAAATTATATATTTTTATTTAAATACGTCACTAAATTAACCCCTACTCTTTCTATGATTAAATAAATTTCTAATTTATTTAATTACTTATTTTCATCTACAAATTAAATAATTACCATTAATTATTTAATTTGGTCATTATCCTTTTCTCCTTCAATTGAATAAAATTATTCATTTAACCCACTTTTCATCCCACAAGTAAATAATTAAATAATTATTTATTACCCTTTGTCTTATTCCTCATTTTTGAATTAAATCATTATTTAATTCAAAAAGTCAACTTTCTTCCATAAATCAAGTAATTTTTATTATTATTTGATTCTCCAGCCACCTCTTTTTCTATGCCAAATCTTTTCCTTATCTCATAAATATTTTCCACATTTGATTTAATTGTCTCCAATTATATCTCAACCCTTCATTTCAAATCTTGCCCTAATTTTGACCTAATGTTGCCCTGACCCTAATGCTGCTCATCACATTGAATTCTAGCCTTTGATCTTAGGGTTTGTCAACTTATAATCCTGGCCATTCATTTTCAATTTGACATTCTTTAAAATTTCTCTCAAGTCATTTTTCAGACATAGAGCCATTTTCAGCAACTTAGGCACTTAGCACATGCTTGAGAAGTTTTGAATACTTGAGCACTCATAATACTTCAATATTTTGCTGGTCTTAGTCATAGGCTATAGCTTCACTTCAAATATGAGGGAAATTATACTATTTACAACAAGGTGGAGAAGGGAAATAAAGGTCAATCAATGGAGGTCGTAAGACTAGGTGACATTGTTTCATGTTTTTATGCTTCTTGCTTTCTTTGTTCTCTATTGTTGATTAGGGTTTAGTTTGTTATGCTATTTGTAGCTAACCTAATTTTTTTCCCTAGTTACACCTTGCAATTGTGAATCATTTTCTCTAAATATAAAAATGTAATCGAAATTTCCCTTCAAATATATCAAAATCTGATTTACAACTTACCAATGATTTTTACCTGGATTACTCATGTACCTGCTGACTACTCCTATTGCATGTGCAATGTTGATTCTTGTGAAAACCATTATATATATGAGACTCCCAACAATAGAGGAATAAGGCACTTGTTACATAAGCTCTTTTTCTTCTTATGTCTTAGGACACATCTCGGCTAAAAGCTTGAAGTGATTAGCAAGAGGTGTGCTACTGAGCTTAGCATTGTTCATGCCATATCTATCCAAAATATTTTTAATATATTTTCCTTGTGAAAATTTCAATTCTATTTTGCCTATCCCTGATGATAGTCATTCCAAGATTTTTTTGATAGCCCCTAAATCCTTCATAGAAAATTTTCCATCCAATTGTTATTTCAAATTGCTAACAACTGCCATGCTAGTTCCAATCACTAGCATACCATCAACATACAATAATAGTAAAATAAATTCAACGTTTTCTAAAACTTTGTAATAGATGCAAGCATCAAGTTCACATCTAGTAAAAAAAAATTTAACCATAAAAGATTCAAATTTTAAATACCATTGCTGAGGATCTTACTTTAGCCCATACAAATTTTGATTCAATTTGTAAACTAGATCCTCATTACCTCTTTTTTTTAAGCCTGCAGGTTGTTGCATATACAAATCCTCATCCAAATCACCCTAGAGAAACATTTTCTTGGCATCAAGCTACTCTAATTCAAGGTCATACACAATAGCTAATCCCAACAATTTCCAAATGGAAGTCATTTTCACTACTGGTGAATTTTTTAATGAGAAATCTACAACCTTCTACTAATCATAACCTTTCACCACCAATTTTTCCTTGTATCACATCTTTCCATCATCTTCTTCTTTCAACTTGTATACCCACCTATTTCTCAAATATTTATGATTTGGAGGAAGAGAGACCAAATCCAATGGGATTAAAAAAATCAATGAATCCATCTCATCTTTCATAGATTCCATCTATTTTTTACTATCTTTATCTTGGCGTGCTTCTTCAAAGGTAGCAATTTCTCCTCCATTTTCATAATTTTTTTTTTTGAATAATATCATTGTATTTAGATGGAGGTCTACGATCCCTAGTAGATCTACAAATCGAGGAAGAGATTCATGTGAATTTCCCTATGGTAGAGTATGTGAGAGGATAAAAAATTATACTAAGGTAGGGAGGTCATTTTGGGGTTGTGCACACCCTTCATGATCACAAGTGAAAGGGAAATAGTATTTGGTTGCAACATATGGGAGTAGGGTTATAATGTGTCATATGGAATATCATGTGGTTACTATGAGCTCTAATTTTTTGAGTTTAGCACATTACTTAATTCTAATATTTCATTCAATGGCACAAACTCTTTTGAAGATGAACCTTGTTCTTGTAGACTAGGAATTATTTTTTCATTAAAGATCATATCTCTACTGCATGTGACTTATTTGGAGACAAGATCCAACAATTGATAATCATATTTTTTTAATCTTTGTATCTAACAAAAACACACCTTTTTGACTTTACATATATTTTTTTCTTTTCTCTTATGGAATGTGAACAAATGCTTCACATCCAAACACTTGTAGGTGATTGTAAGAAATTCTTTTTCACCCACTTCTCCTTGGAAATTTCAAAATCCAACCGAGAAGATGGACTCTTATTGATTAAATATACTATTGTGTTGACAACCTCTACCCAAAATTCTTTTCCCAAACTGACATTTGAGAGCATGCTCCATGCTCTTCCCAAAATATTCATATTCATCCTCTCAATTGTACCGTTCTCTTGAGGTGTAAAAGGAATAATTTTAATCCTTTTAATGTCATTTTCTACACAAAACTGATCAAACTCTATAGAGTAAAACTCACCATCGTTATCTATTTTCAAGAACTTAATTTTGTTTTCGGCTTGGTTTTCTATGAGTGCTTTAAAGTTTTAAACATGCTAAAAAATCATATTTTTATTTCAACATATAAACCTAAACCTTTCTATTGCAATCATTCAAGAAATGACAAAAATGCTATACCCACCAATAGAAGTTACCTTCGTAAGACCATAGACATTGGAGTGCACTAACTCTGAAGGTTGTGTCTACTTGTCATGTTCTTTGGTGGAGAATTTGGTCCTCTTTTTTTCCATATATGCAATGTTCACACAACTCTAAATCCACAAATTCAGCCCCGAATATTGATCATTTTTGTGCAAAATCTCAAAGCCCTTTTTTCTCATGTGTCCAAGCCTTTTATGCCAATGTTTGGTACCATTGTTCGTAACTTCCATTGCATCTCCCACTTTAGCTTGAATTCTTAGCACATACAAAGTGTCATATTTTCTACCTCTAGCAATCATGAAAGCTCCTTTGGTTACCCTCCATGTACTTGATTCAAATTGGTGCTACAACCTTGAGCATCCAATTGCCTAGCTGAAATAAAATTCCTTTTGTGTTGAGGGACATGTCTAACATCCCTTAGAAACTAACTATTTCAATTTTTCAATTTCAACAAAACATCTCCTTTACCAAGAATATTACATTTTTTATCGACACCAAGATAAACCTTAACAAAATTACCTTCTTGATAATTCTTGAAAACCTCCTTATATGAAGAGGCATGAAATGATGCTCTATAATCAAGTACCCCAAAAAAATGTGTAGCTTCTCCAATGCACAAAACAAGATCACATGCATCCTATTCATATGTAGCATTCACTTCATTTTCATTTGGCTTATTTTCAGCCTTATTGAATGATCAACAATTTGTTTTGATGTGGCCTTGGTTGCCACAATACCAACAATAATTATTATGCGTCTTGAATTCCATATCTTGTTGAAATTTGATATTCCTCTATGGTTATGCTTTCCTCTTTCTTGTGATCTCCCCTGTTTCCAATTATGAATGTGTCTCTTGACAAAATTACTCTATTCTTCCTCCTCATATCCTCATTGAGAAGATTCCCAATAAAATTACACTTCCCTTCTTGTCGAGAACTGAATTTTTGATATCCATAACTCCTTCCAAACTATCAAGTATAGAGAACAATAGTAAAATGGCCTTGATTTCATCATCCAAATTTATGGTCATAGAAATTAATTAGCCAATCAACATGTTAAATTCATTTAGATGGTTTGAAACATTATTGCCTTCCTTCATCTTCAAATTATAAAATTTGTTCATTAGAAAAACTTTGTTTTCTATGGAAGTCATTTCATACATGTCAAGTAAATGATCCCAAATGCCTTTCATTGTCTTCTTTGATGTAACATTTAAATACACACTGCTAGAGAGGGAATTAATTATGGTCACCACAACCTTCTTGTCTAATTTCTCTCACTCCTCATTGGACATCATTGTTGGCTTCTTTTATTTTCCTTCCAGTGTTATTGCAAGGTCTTTTTGAACCGGCAATGCTTCTATTCGTATCTTTGACATTCCAAAGTTTTTCCCCGAGAATTTTTTAATTCTCCATTTATCTGCTTCTTCCATATTTCCACATTTTTACCACGACTTCTCCTTTTCTTTGAAATCAATTATTAAATAATTGAGAAACTTCAAATGAATTAAACACCAAACACAGAGCACACACGTAATAAATGATACAAATATTATGTGGTTTTCCAATATGACTACATCCACAGGAAAGGTAGGAACAATATCTTTATTGTAGAACAATAACAAATACAAGTTCTTCATCTATTACTTATTAGAATTTTAACAATCCCCAATATATAGAAGTGATTTGGGGAATGGAAAAATTGAAGAGGCATGAAATGTGAAGGAGAAAATCCCATTGGAATTCACATACATAAAAATTTCACCCAAAAAATTCACATGCCCAATCTTTGAAAACTTCATCCATAGTCATTGCAAAGTAAACAAAGCCAATGTGCTTGACTATGAAGAGAAAAATTTAACACTTCATTGTTTTCAAATTTATAGATGCATGTAGACTTCAAGAAAAAAGATCCACAAGTGAAAATGGAATATTGTCATGGATTTTCCAAATTCAAGTGAAAATGGAATGTTGCCATAAAGTTTCCAAATTTGAACTCATCATTAAAAGATTAAAAAAAATCTTGTTAAACAATCCTTGATAAGTATAACAATGATTGAGCATTATTTTTTCTTTTAATTTTTTTAAATGGTACTAGCATTTATTTTTATTTCACAAATATGCTAACCAACTATATGCCTTGTTTTCATTATAAAGTTATACCTCTCAACGTAATTATTTGTTTATCTCTTTTTTATTATAAATTATAAAAATCAACTTTCTCTGTGTTTTTCTTATGAACAACTAAAGCATTTTGAAGAGGTTATATTTGAATGAGTTCTCTCACCTAAGCAAGAGCTAGAGGTATTGCTTTATTTATGGGTGCAATTTTTAGGGGGATTTAAGGGCTCCCATATTATCTTCTATTGAAAGATAGATCACAAATATATTTACATCGAATACGTTCCCTAATTGAAGTGGAGAACTTAATTTTAAAAATCAACGATTCAAAATTGTAGAGAAGGATACAAGACAATTGAAATGATCTCAACCGTTGGATTTTCACTTTTTTTTGTATTCATGGATTTCTATTTTGGTATAGGTTCATAATATTTTTCCTACAAACTTTTCCCATTTTTCTCCATATCCTCACTTTTATCTTTCTCTTCCTTATCAATAACTTAAAATTGTTCAACTTGCCCACTAATGGTGTAATAAATATTTGTGGTATATTCTAGAGAATGTTCGATAATAGAAATATTGACCATTGATTTCATTAGTGGTTCCTTGTTAGACCTATCATGGCCATTGATGGGACACAAAATTATTAATGTTGGTCATGACTTGGAACATTTTGTGTGTTAGAATTATAAGATATTTTTTAAAATACTAAATACAATGGATGTATATTTTCATAAAAAAACTAAAGAAAAATGGAAGTGTAATAAAGAGTTTTTTTAACAATTAAAATAATATGGTTTGGTACTTAATAAATAAATGTATTTTATTATATTATATAAATATATTATCTTATATTATGTTGTGTTATGTTGTGTTATGTTATGTTATGTTATGTTATGTTATGTTATGTTATATTAAATTATATTATATAAATATCTATCTTTATCTCTCCCTCTACCCTTATCGCTCCCTTTCCATACCTCTCTACTTCTCCTCTTTCTCTCTCTATATATACATATATATTTCTCTCTCACTCACACACACACTCCTTGTTTATCCCTTCCTATATCTATCTCTATATCTCTTTCACTCACACACACACATAAACACTACTTGTTTCTCCCTCCCTATCTCTATCTCTCTCTCCCTCTCTATCTCTCTTCCTCTCTCTCTATTAATTTTCTCTATCACCTCTTTTATCTCCCACTATTTCCCCATCCATCTCTATCTTCCCATATCTCCTCTCTCTATATATATATCCCTCTCTCTACCTCTCTCTATATATCACTCCTATATCTTTATTTTTCTATATCTCCATTTCCCCTCTCTGATTTTCTCCCTCTTCCTCTCTCCTTCCATCTCTCCCTCTATATATATTTATATCACTCTCTCACCCCCTCTATCTCTCCTTTATATCCTTTTCTCTCCATTTTTATATCCCTATCTCTCCCTCTCTTTCTATCACTCCCTCTTTCTATATCTCTTTACTTATCCTCTCTCCTATCTCTATTTATCTCCCTCCCTCTCTATCTATCTATATATCTATCTCCCTCTCTATCTCTCTCTCAATTTCTCTCAGCCATACACACACACACACTCCCTATTTTTCCCTCCATGCATGTATCTATATTTCTCTACCTTTCCTCTCTTCATCTCTCTCTTTGTCTCTCTCTAGTCCTCTCTCTCTATTACTTATCTCTATCACCTTCTTTCTCTCTCACTCATGCACCCTCTATCTCTCTCCCTCCCCCTCTCTATCTATATCTCATTATATCTACCTCTCTCCTATTCACTCCATATCTCCTTCTCTATATCTCTATCTCCCTCTCACTCCTCTTTGTCTCTTTATATACACATCTCTCTAGATATATCTCCCTATCCCTCTCTATCTCTTTATACCTCCCTCTATCTATATCACTCCCTCCCTTTCACTCTCATTCATTCCACCTCTCCCTCCATCTCTCCTATTTTATATCTCTATCTCTATTTCTCTCTATATATCTCCCTCTCACTCTTATCTCTCTTTATATCTATATATTTCTCTTTCTATATCTCCCTATCTCTCTATATATCACCCTCTATCTATATCTCTTCCTATCTATATATTGAGCCATCTCTCCTATTTTATATCTCTATCTCTATTTTTCTCTATATATCTCCCTCTCACTCTTATCTCTCTTTATATCTATATATTTCTCTTTCTATATCTCCCTATCTCCCTATCTCTCTATATATCACCCTCTATCTATATCTCTTCCTATCTATATATTGAGCTATCTCTCGCTCTCTCTACCTCTCTACCTATCTATATCCTCAATCTATCTATCTCCCTTTATCTCACCATATATCTCTCTCCATCTCTCCCTCTCCCTCTTCCTCTATATTTCTCTATCTCTTCCTCTCTATCTCTCCCTCTTTATCTCCCAATCTCTCTCTATATTTATCCCTCCCTCTACCTCTCTTCATCTCTATATATTTTCCACCCTCTTCCTCTCTCACTCTATCTACATATATACCTCTATCTTCCTCTCTCCCCCTCTATTTTCCCTAATTGAATTTACACACCTCCTCAACATACCCATTGCACACCAATGTGTGATTTCTAGTTTTACTTATTCTACATTTATATCATGAAGCCAAGTTGCTTCTCATTTTAATAATGTTTATAGTTTATGGTATCAAAATACATACATATGTATGGTTAAACTATCATGATAGAATAAGGTTGGCAGAAAGGATCCAATTCTCATGGTTATGATATTTTTAATATAGAAAGATATAATTTTATATAGAGAGATTGATTGTAGGAAATATCAATTTATTTCTTAAAACAAAAAAAATCTAGAAAGTGAATATTTATAAATTACAATGGAAATTATATGCAAAGAGAGTTAAAAATATTTATAATATGAAAACAAAGGGATTAAGCTCAAAATAACTTATTTTTTAACCCATTTTTAGTCTTTGGAATCTTTTGTAAAATTTTGGAGATTATTTTTTGGATGTTTATACTTTTCTAGATAGAACAATGAACATATATGTTTGTACCAGTACTGTTATCAAATCTAGTCAATCAAACCTTGGTTTATCTCTCAACATCATTTCAAACATTGGTCAACTATTAAACAACTACTATTCAAGGAAAAAATATATTTTCTATTGTTTTAATTTCCACAACACTTGAAAGCCTATTTTTAAAATTCATTCAATATGTTGATGGTGTTTCTTTAAATATAGACATGGCTTCCATGTTACAATTTTGGCTACAAGTTTTTCAATATCTATGGATGAGGAATCATTTTTTAATCTTAGGCATGTCTCTTTAATTTGTATGTTTTCTTTTTTATAAGATTCCAAGGTTATTGTAAAAGTATTTTAGATAAATTAAAATACTATAGGAGCTCTTATACACAAAAATTGTTGAGCATAGGTTGTCATTGATGTCAATCTAGTGTCAACGGGTCATTGCTATTGTTAGTGGTTGTCAAAGGGTGTCAAGTCTATCAGATGTGAAGGTTGTCAAATTGAAAGAAAGATTGTAAGATTACAAGTATTGACAACAATCTAAAGGTTCTAGTAGTGTGTTGGTTAATAGTGTGTAGGTTGTCTAATTAATCAAATCTTGTATCATGTTTTTCATGGTATGAATTCTCTTAGATAGTTCATATATTTATCATACCATGTTGGATATGTAGTCAAAAAAAATTGTAATGGTCCAGAAGGATATCTTTTGGACATAGAGACTACTTCATATGGGTGGCATTTCTTCCAGAAATGTGTTGTAGCTCTACAGTTCAGAAGGAGAGTATGCCTACACTAGTTCTATCATGTCCCTGAATTTTTGGTGGCATAGATCAATGTACGAGGATTTTGAAATATTAGAAGTCTCATCAAGTTATTCTGAGTTTGAGGAAAGTGTGGTAATGGCTACAAGCATGCAGTAAAAGTTTCAAATGTGTGGAGTGAGGATATGACCTATTTAAGGTTTCCTTGATAGTGCAAGATGTAAAGTGTTGTTGGTGATAAGATTAGACCCTTGTGTTACACATTTCATGTAATTTGAATTTAGGTCCATCCTATGTTGTCTAGGTTGGTGTAGATCCCTGGCCAACATAGAAGAGTGTTATATAGTTTCATGCATATATCTCAAATATTCAAATGCATCTATGTAAGAAAGTGTAAGCATATAAGTGTGTGCAAGAATGTATATGTGAGAGTAACAAAGTGTATCCATCAATGACTAGTGAAATTACTTAGTGCGATGTACAGGTGTGTCATAGAAGAAGTGTGAAGAAAAGAGTGTGTGCTAGTACTAGTGTGTTTGTTGGTATCACATTTTAAATCTGTCATTATTTTTGTTCTTGTAGGTTGGTGCCTACTTTCTATTGTATTGTTTTGGCAAGGATTAGTGTCTCTGTTGTGGTGGGGATTTGTGTCTCCTGTAGGTTGGTTCCTACTGAATCATTTGGGAAATGGTGTCTTTGATAGTTTGGTGCCTACTTGATATTGTAAAGACTCATTATTATATTTCTTCTTGTGAGAGCTTCTCACCATGGTTTTTCCCTTTTTGAGTTTCCACGTAAAAATCAGGTATTATGTGTTATCTCGTGTGATGATTTAATTGCTCTAATTTGTTGCAAGAATGGAAAGAGGAATGAAATTGTTTTCATTGATGTCAACTGGTTAGCTAGTTATCTACTAGTTGTTGTTGACTATATATGTTGAGGATATTGAGAAATTTGTATATAAATAAGGTTACATGTTGTCAGTTGTTGGTCTGATACTTGTGAACTATGTTTTCTATATTCTGGATGAGGTCCGGGAGAATTTTTGTTGGTCTGCATTTCTCTTTATGGTTCTAGAGTTATGTTTCCCTGGTTCTATTGAAGATGGTTTCGACATTTGGAAGTATTGAGTTTAATTGATCTGTATGTTTTACACTAGTTTGGTCAGTCGTGTGTCAAGCACTATCTTCGAAGTTGATGAAGCATTTTGGATCTAATATGGGTCCCAGTGAAGCGTGTGTTTGGTTCACCCTCATTCTAATTCCACCCTAGGATGTTTAATGGCACTGACCTAATTTGAATTTGAAGTTAGATGTCTGAATTTTTATCTTTTCAAAGTTGGAGATGGTATAAATATAGAATGCACTAGCAATGAAAAGTGTACATAAGAAAATAAGGAAGATAAGTGAAAGATCAAACGCGACTTTGATGCTATTTTAAAAGTGTGTGAGTTATGTGTGTGGTTGATTAGTATGAAGCTTAATGTTGAGTTTCCAGATGTAGTGAGTAGAAGGTGAACTTTATCATTCATGCAAGTGGATTAGTAATTGTGGTGGAATCCTTTGATGCATTGGGATTGTTGTCTCTCTATAATAAGTCTTCTTTGTCTTCTTTTTATCTGTGGTAGTGAGCCATCTAGTTTGTAGGCCTATGGATAGTGAGTCTGGACAATGAGTCCTTATTTCAGGCAGTGAGCCTTATTCTAGGTAGTAAGCCTTATTCTAGGAAGTGAGCCTTTTTGTAATCAGTTTTGATATTCTCTATAGTGTGAGTTAATCATCATCATGGTTTTTCCCTCATTGGGTTTTCCACATAAATTTGGTGTTATTGTGTTTGTGCATTAGCATTTGATAGTTAACTACTTAATTAGTTTATGTGTTAGTTCTAATAATTGAATTTAAAGTTAAAATATGTGACAACTGATTAACCCCCCCTCTCAGTTGTCCTATCCAACAATTTGTATCAAATCTTGGTTCCTTGGTGAAGATATTAACCACTTGAGGAAGGTCCGAGATGGCTAGCAAAATGATCTATGATTATCTAAGGTTTGATGGAACTAATAATGGTATTTGGAAAGTATTGTGGATATGATGTAGAGAAATCTTATAAGAAACCCTACACTCTTCCTGCTAATGGTTCAAGTACACCTAAAGAAATTAGAGCACATGAAACGAATAATAAGGCAAAGTTCAACTTGAAGAATAGTCTAGTACATTCTGAGTTGATTAAGGTTCATAATTTGAAGACAGCTAAGGAAGTCTAGGATGCTTTAGAAAGGGCACATGATGGTGATGAGAGGGTAAAAGTCAAAATTATAGAATCTAAAACATATTTTGATCTTTTACACATGTTCGAAGATGAGAATGTTAAAGCCTATGTACAGATATTAGATGAGGTTGTGGCTGGAATGCGATCCCTTAGCACTACTATAGATGAAACCATAAATGTAAAGAAGATTCTTAGAACTCTTCCTAATGCTTACAGTGAAAAGGTGAGTGCTATTGAGCAGACTATAGATTACAATACTTGTACTAAGGATTTGTTGCTAGGATTTTTGACATCTTATGAGATGAGGAAGCCGAATATAAGAAGTGGAGGTAAAACAAAGACTGATTTTAAAGCTACAAAAACTGAAGATCTGGATGAAGAAAAAATTGATGAAATTGAGGCTAACTTTGTAAGAAGAATGACAAAAGGCTCCAGTAAGTATGAAGGTAAATTTACCTTTAAGTTTTTTAGCTATGGAGAAATTGGTCACTATGCTACAAAGTGTCTAGAAAGAGATAAAAGGAATAAACAAAGATATGAGAAAGAAAATAAAGGAAAGAAGATTAATAGAGCTTACTATGTTAATGAGAATTCTAGTATTTCAGATGAAGATTCAGAATATGAAGATCTAGATGACAATGAATGCTTGTTCTTAGTGATTAAGGATGAACCTACTTCTACTAAATTAGAAAGATATTCAAAAGAAAATTCCCTAGAGAAAGAGAAAGAGAAAGAAAGAGAAAGAGAAAGAGAAAGAGAAGGAGAAGGAGAAAAATGAAGGTATATTTATCAGGAGAAGGAAAAGGAGAAGGAGAAGGAGAAAAATGAAGGTACAGTTATCTATGCCCTACATGTTAAACAGGAAAATAATTTTCAATAGATTATAATGGTTGCTCACATCACATGATTGGTGACAAGAGTAATCTTTTGAAACTTGAGAAATATGATGGAGGTCTAGTTATGTTTGGAGATGATACTGGTGCTAAAATCTATGGGATAGGTTCAGTAAGTTTTGATGGAAAGCATCATACTGGCAATGTTTACTATGTTAAGGGTTTAAGGCATAATCTATTGAGAATTGGACATTGATTGCTACAGGAAAGAAATATGAAGGGAATATTTATTAGCTTAAAGGTGTTGATGGACAGTGTTTTATGACTCAGATAAATGACAATTGGTTATCATGAATTTTGATAACTTGGAAAGAATCAGTTCTATTCAAGATGTGAGAGATCTACCAAGAATTACAAAGCCTATAAATGCTATCTGCAGGAATTGCTAATTCAGGAAGCAAACAAGAAGTCATTACAGATCAAGAGAACAATCTACTACTGGATTTCTAGATTTGGTTCATACAGACCTTTGTGGTCCTATGAGAGTGTGAAGTCTACTTTGTGAAAGGTACTTTATGCTTTTAATTGATGATTATTATAGATATACATGGGTTACATTTCTAAGAGAAATCAGATGCATTAGATAGATTCAAGGCATTTAGGGCTATGGTTGAAAATGAAGTGAATCTGAAGATTAAATGCTTGAGATCTTACAGAGGTGGATAATTCACCTCCTATGAGTTCAATATATTTTGTGAAGTGCATGGTACAAGGAGACAACTATCTACTCTGAGAACTCATCAACAAAATAGAGTTGTTGAAAGGAAAAATAGAATAGTTCAAGAAGCTGCTAGGTCAATGATCACTAAAGTTCGATTACCAGAAGTCTACTGGAAAGAATCTATTCACATTGTTGTAATATATTCAATCGAGTTCAGGCAAGAGAAAATAGTACAAAGACTCTCTATAATCTATGGCATGGAAGAATCCCTACAGTTAAATATTTCAAGGTATTCAGAAGAAATTTCTATATTAGAAGAGATGAGGAAACTTTCGGTAAGTTTGATGCAAGAAATGATGAAGGAATATTTGTTGGATACTCTACTAAAATCAAGGCATGTAGATGTTTCAACAAAAGATTGAGGAAAATTGTAGAAAGCTCAAATGTGAAGGTTGATGAAACAACAAAGAATTCTATTTATATTGATGGGTATATGTTTGATGAACATGAATGTGCAAGAATAGAAGAAGTTGTGGAAGAATAGGATAAAGATGAGCAAAAAAATCAGAATGAAAGTGAATAAGATGCTCTGGTGATGTCCCCTGGGACACTGAAATATGTATAGAGGAATCATTCAGAAAGTTAGATTATTGGAGACAAGACAAAAGGTGTGTTAACTAGAAGCAAAGTTGTTGCTAAAGTAAATTTGTGCTTATTCTCTGAGATTGAGCTGAAGTTAGTAAGTGAAGCCTATAAGGATGAACATTGGAAGGAAGCAATGAAAAAAGAACTTTTGCAAATTGAGAAGAATCAAACTTGGGAATTGGTCCCAAGACTAGCAGACAAAAATATCATTGGATAAAAATGGGTATTTAGAAAGAAGCTGAATGAGAATGGGAAAGTTGTCAAAAGCAAAACAAGGCTTGTGTGTAAAGGCTACTCGCAAGTAGAAGGTATAGATTTTCAGAAGACTTTTGCTCTAGTAGCAAGAATGGAAGCTATAAGGATGTTCTTGGCATTGTTTGCTTATAAATATTTCAAATTTTATTAGATGGATGTCAAGTCAACATTTTTGAATGGTGAACTAGAAGAAGAGGTCTACATGGAACAACCAGAAGGATTTCAGTTAACAAATCAACTGGATATGGTGTGCAGATTGAAGAAAGATTTATATGTATTGAAGCAAGCTCATAGAGTCTGGTATGCAAGGCTAGATAAGTATTTGAGTCAGAAAGTATTTAACAAAGGTACGATAGACAGTAATTTATATTTCAAGATTGAAAATGACAAAATCCTGATTGTTGTTGTGGATTTTGATGACATTATCTTTGGAGGAAATGAAAATATGTGCAAGATGTTTGTGGAAGAGATGCAAAAAGAGTTTGAAATGTCTATGTTTGGCGAGATGAATTTATTTCTTCAGCTACATATTAATCAATCAGAGGAAGGAATTTTCATTTCACAATCTAAGTATGTGAAAGAGATGTTGAAAAGATTTGGAATGGATGGTTCCAAACCAGTAAGTACTCTTATGGTGACTGGTTGTAAGTTGGGTAAAGATGATGATTCACCTAAGACTAATTAGAGCAAGTATAGATCTATGATTTGTGGACTAATATATTTGATTGCTACTAGACCAGATATTATGCATGTGGTTTGTCTTGTGGATAGATTTCAAGAAGATCTGAAGGAAACACATGTTACTATAGTTAAAAGGATATTCAAATATTTGAATGGCACTCTGAATTATGGATTATGGTATCCTAAATATACTAACTTTACAATTAGTGGTTATACAGATGCAGATTGGGCCAGAAGTATAGATGACAAAAAGAGTACTAGTGGTGGTGCATTCTTTCTTGGATGTAGATTGGTGGCATGGTTGAGTAAGAAGAAAGATTCAGTCTTTATGTATACTATTGAAGCTAATTTATTGTTGTTGCATCTTGTTGTACACAAGTTTTATGGATGAAATAGACATTGAAGATAGCACAATTTTGTATGATGATCATATTTCTATCTTCTGTGACAATACAAGTGCAATTAACATTTTGAAGAATCATGTAATGCACTCAAGAACGAAGCATATATCTATTAGGTATCATTTCTTGAGAGAGAAGTTCATGGATAATGAAGTCAAGTTGGAGTATGTTTCAACAAAAGATCAGATTGCAGATATATTTACAAAGGCTCTTCCTAAAGATACTTTTGAGTATCTCCAAGATAAGCTAGGGGTTATTGCCCCTCCTTTTACAAACTAAGATGCATTTGGAGATGCATCAATCTAGTGGATTCATGGTTCTATCTTTTTGGACCGATGTTTTTGGTGGCTACCTCTCAGACGGAGCAAGTAGTTTTTAAGTGTTGTCATTATGAGTATTATGTTTTCATGTCAAAATAAGTTTCAATGAACATATATTTTTCCCTTTGCCATTGATGTCAAAGGGGGAGAGAAAGAGCATGTGAAAAAGAGAGAAAGAGCATGTGAAGAGGAAAAAAAGCTAATAAGAGAAAGCAGGTGATGAGGAAGATGATCTTCTAAGGGGGAGAAGAGCATGTGAAAAAGAGAGAAAGAGCATCTGAAGAGGAAAAAAAGCTAATAAGAGAAAGCAGGTGATGAGGAATATGATCTTCTAAGGGGGAGAAGCAAAATAAAAATCTTGAGAAGTATTTTCAGAGCTGGTATGTGTCTTTGATGGTTTTTCACATCATGTGTTGCCATCAATGACAAAGGGGGAGATTGTTACAAGAATGGAAAGAGGAATGAAAGTGTTGTCATTGATGTCAACCGGTCAGCCAGTTATCTAGTAATTGTTGTTGACTGTATATGTTGAGGATATTGAGAAAATTATTTATAAAGAAGGTTGCAAGTTGTCAATTGTTGGTTTGGTATTTGTGAACTATGTTTTTTGTGTTCTGGTTGAGGTCCGAGAGAATTGTTGTTGGTCTGGATTTCTCTTTATGGTTCTAGAGTTGTGTTTCCCTGGTTCTATTGATGATGGTTTCAAAATTTGGAAGTTCTTAGGACTCAAAAATGCAAGTTTAAACCATGAGAGGTTTCCAAGCTCTCACAACATTTCTGGCTAATGTACAAGGCCAAATAGTGAATTTGAACCTTCTACTCTTTACGCTCTGCTAAACCTAGGTGAGTAAACCTATATAAATGAGGAAAACTTAAACTATATGTTTCCTTCTTGAGCAATCTATCCACAATGGAAATTGGAAGTGGAGAGATAAAATCCTAATAACTACTCCTACTGCATAGAATGAAAGTATTTATATACATTTCTTTTATGAAATTTATTTTCTGGCGTATGATACATCAGTTCCTTCTATCCACATGGGCAATGGAGTCAAAAATTAAGAATGATGTGTGTTTCCATATTTTGGCTTAACTCTAGTTGCTAGGCACTTTGAAAAATGAGGTTCTATGATTGGCATAAAACTTCACTAAATTTATGACTTGCATAAATTGTGTTGGAATATTTCTTTACCAAGTTCTTCTTCAATTATCCAAAAGAAATCCTTAATCACTGTGATTTACTCAAAAGAATTTAAATTTGACTTGCAGACACCCATTAATTAAATCACACAAAATGAAAATGCACTTTGATAAATCAGGAATATACTTGATATATTGATTTAAATGATCAAAAGACCTCAAGTTGGAGACATCCAGATAAAGAATACAAATTATTGCATCACAACAACTAAACACCAAAAAATATTTCACCAGTTTAAAATATTATCTCCATTGCTTTGCTTGAGAAAATTCTATACATTATATGCATCCCCAAGTTTTTATTTTCTGCTATTTTCTAACTATTCTAACTTCTAACCCTTATTTTTTATCGAACTCGTGCTTTTATATCCTCAGAAAATTTTTCCCGCACCTTTTGGTTTCTATTTGTTTGTATTTTCACGAGAGGCAAAGAGTCGTGTCGCTTCAAAACAAAACATAACTGAAAATAACAATCATATATGTCGCAACAGCAATAGCCTCCTTACCATGTTACCTCGCGCCATCCTTTCCACTGCTATGGTACCACGGTTGGCTTGCCCTGACTGTCATCTCCACCACTCTATTGCGGGCACTATTTTGACCCTCTGTGGTATAGCAGTGTCTTCTTTATTCTAATTCTCCTATGCATACCACTCTACCATGGGCTATCATTCCTCTCCACGCTGTATGGCGGTCTTGCCTGTCATAGTCTTTTATCCTACCGCTCTACCGTAGGCTTCATTTCTCCCTTCAACGGTATCGTGGTATGCCTAGTTCTGTTCTTTCTACCTCTCTACCATGGGCTCTTTTTCGACCCTCCACGATATGGCGGTTATCTTCCTATGCACCATGCAACCACAGGTCATGCTTCATCCCTTCGCGGTATGGCGGTGTCTGTATGTACATTGCGCAATCGTGGGCTCTATTCCAACTCCTTGTGGTGCGGCGATAAGGGTTATCATGACTATTTCTAACCGTGATACCGCGAGCCCTTTTACAAGAGGCCGCGGTAAGAAGGTATGAGGTGAAGGCTATGAAGGGTGAATAATATGGCAGTGGTATGGTGGTAAAAGGCATTTTTAGCATTATGGATGGCAGTAGAATGATTTTTCATGAAAAATATAGAAAAATATTGGGCTCAAATGGATAAAATCCTTTAGAATTTAAATGAAAATTCTAGTTCTAAAAGCAGCTCCTGTTGGGGATGAGTGATTTTCCAATCACTGCAAGAATCCAAAACATCATTGGGAGAGCAGACTAAGACACCAAAGGATATGAAAAATGAAGGAGGTGGAAAATGGAGAAAGGAAAAATGAAGGAGATGGAAAATGGAGGATGGAAATGACCCTACACTATTGTACATGGAAAGAAAACTTCTTTGTTTTCAATGAGTGAATTATGGGATTGTCCATGTACTCACAAGTCCCAGCCCCTTTTGAATTCCTAAACTACTGTGCATGGAAAAAGAATGTTTAAAGAGAATTGAAAAGAATTGTCCATGCACTGGAAATCCTTAATCCTTTGTTACTCCTTAAGAGAAGAAATGCTCTAGGAACTGCCCATGTACAGGCAAATCCTAAACCTCTCTAGACATATTCTGCAAGAAATAAGAATCCTCCCCTCCTTTGCCAATGATCACAAAATGACCCAACCACAAAGCTTGAAACTTGTCATGCTTTCCCTTCTCCTGACATCGAGCATTCCACATCAACACTAGATCATTTTCTTCAAATTTTTGATCTCTAGCCTTTTTATCAAAAAGGTATTTCATTTGTGATTGCAACTTCACATTTTGCTTCTAGGCCATTCTCCTTATTTCATCAAGTTCTACAAGTTGCTCCATTCTTTCCTCCATTGGTTCAGAAATATCCAAATCCTCTTGTAGAATAAAATTATAAACTGGTTAAAGGTTCTATAGTGGCATCCTGGCTTGTGTCCCATATATGAGTTCAAATGGAGACTTTCCAATTGCCTTTTTTACTGTAATCCTATCTGCCCACACAGACATTCTCAACTTTGAGTCCCATGCATTTTTATTTGTATCTAAAATCCTCCTTATTATCTTTAAAAAAAATTTATTAGTCGATTCTGCCTGACCATTTTCTTCTGGATGATAAGGGGCGGCATAGGAAATAGAAATGCCATATGTATTGCAAAAATCTCTGAACTCATCAGATCTAAAACACATCCCATTATCTGTGATCAATCTTACTGATGTGCCAAATCTAGTTATAATGTTCTCCATCATAAATTTCACCACCACCTTGCTTGTTTCTTGTTTAGTTGGGATAGCCTCCACCCACTTAGTAAAATAATATGTAGCCACTAATATCCATCTATGTCCTCCACTTGACTTTTCATGTATTTCTCCAATGAAATCAATTCCCCATTGGTGGAAAGGGGCTTCTACTTGCAAAGTTATAAGTGGTAAGGCTCCTTGATACTTCAATTTCCCTGAAAACTTCTGACAAGCCTCACATTTCCTTACATGTACAAAAGAGTCATTAAAGAATTTAGGCCAATAATAGCCAGCCCTAAGACTCTTATGTCTAGTGGTTTTGGTAGAATAATGTCCTCCACACACCCCTTCATGCATCTCCCTCAAGACATATTTTTCTTTGGATTCATCTAGACACAACAACAACATTCCATCCCTATTGTTCCAAAATAGATCCCCTTTTATAAAAACATACTTAGATGCTTGCAGCTTCAAAGTTCTCTTTTGATTATCATTCAACCCCTTAGGGAATTTCATTTGCTTGAGATAATACATTACATTTGTGTACCAAGAAGTATGTTCAATACTTGCAACTGCATTCTCCTCACCTTTTATATTGCAGATTTGATTTGCTTCAATGTTTGTTTCTGCCATTAACCTGGCCAAGCCCTGTCCTCTTACCAACTTGGTAATCTGAATTTCCATATTGAACTCTTGAATTTTATTAATCCATCTGCATCTTTTCCCTGTCACCTTTGTCTGTACCAGGATATCTTTCACAGATGCATGTGGGACATAGGCAATTACTTTAGCTCCAACAAGATAAGGTCTGAAAGCTTTTGTTGTTTTGACCAATGCAAAGGCTTGTTTTTCCATAATATCATATTTCAATTCTGACCCCTGCAAATATTTGTTGAAAAAAAATACAGGTTGCTCATTACCTTCATCATTCTTCTGTAACATAACAGCTGCTATAGTGTGAAATGAAGCAAAAAAAAAAACCTGAAAAGGTTTGGTAAAATCAAGGGACTTTAGGATGGGAGCTTCTTTGATAGTTCTTTTGATAGATATAAAGGCTTCCATAGCTTCAACAGTCCAATCTAACTTCTCTCCCTTTTTCAGCATCTTGGATATAGGTTTAACAATCTCAGGAAAATTGGATACAAATCTCCTAACGAAGTTAATTTGACCAAAAAATGATTGGATTGCTTTGAAAGTTTCAAGAATGGGGATTTTATCTATGGCATCTACTCTCTCAGGATCTATTCTAATCCCATATTTTGATACAATATGTCCCAAAATTTTACCCTCTGTAACAGCAAAATGACATTTTTAGGATTAAGACTAATACCATATTCCAAAGCCTTGATAAATATCTTCTCCAAGTGCCCCACATGATCCTCTTCCTTTTTGGAATAAGCAGTAAGATCATCCTAGTACACCACCATTATAACATTAATCAGACTTGCAAATTCCACATCCATGGCCCTTTGAAAATTGGTCCCTACATTCGTGAGACTGAATGGCATTCTAACATAAAAATATGTCCCCCATGGTGTAGTAAATGTTATCTTGTATTGCTCAAACTCTTTAAATTTAACCTGGTTATATCCAGAAAACCAATCCATCATTGACAGTAGCTCACACCCTGTTACTTTGTGCAGTATTGCCTCCATATTTGGGAGAGGATAATTATCTTTAAGGGAAGCAACATTCAGATTTCTGAAATCTACACATAATCTAATATCCCCATTTTTATTTCTTACTGGAACCAGGTTTGAGACCCATGTTGAATGTCTAATGGGTTTAATAATACCTCCATCTCTGATTTTTTCCAGTTCCTCCTCATCTTAGGTTCCAAATTTGGGTTAATAGGCCTTTGCCTTTGTCTGAGTGGCTTTGTATCTGGTTTAAGTGGAATCTCATGCTGGAAAAGATCTTCTTTGTATGCCTTGAGATCCTCATAAGACCAAGAAAACACATGTTTGTATTTTCTCAATAATGCAATCAACATTCCCTTGATGGTTGGACTTATCTTCTTTCCAATGTAAGCCCTTTTTGGTCCTAACTCAGTTCCTAGATTTACTTCTTCAATATCTTCTCTCTTGACCGATGTCTGCTTCATGAGAGAGCGATCGTTCCCATCATACACTCTCTCTAATGCCACAAGCCCTTTGGGGAGCTTGTTAGTTTTAAGCTGCAACACTTCCTTCACAAATATAGTATGTTTCCCATCCACTTCTTCCACAAAAGCATCAAAGTCAATATCTTGTGCCTTATACTGATCTATACAATGAAGAAAATTTAAAAGGTTAATATCATCATTGAAAACCTTCCAGTTGTGTATGTTGTCAGGGATAGTAGGTCTTGTTTTGAATTCAACCTAAGATATTCCAACCAAAGTGATATCATCTCTTTTCAAGGCTAAATTAGCTAGAAAGTCTGCCATCAAATTTTTTGATCTATATATCCAATCAATTGAGAAAGCATCAAATAATTCAATTGTATCCCACATGACATTTCTATATTTTTTCAATCTCTTGTTCTTTGCAGCATACCTTAATCTGATTTGTGAGACAACCAGGTCATAATCTCCTAGGACAATTAACAATTTGATCTTGTGCTTGACAACCATATTCACACCAATCAACAAGGCCTCATACTCTGCCACATTGTTTGTACACTTAAAGGTTAACAAAAATGAATATTTGAATGTTACACCTTCAGGTGATATAAAAACTACTCCAACTCCATTTCCTTCTTGGTTGCATGCCCCATCAAAATACATTTTCCACACACCCTGCTGATCTTTAGAAACATGCTTATCAATTGGGTCAGTATATGCTAATTAGGATGAGACGGTTCCACTCTGAAACTCCCTAAATCCACATCATAGAAAAAATTGAGTTGTTCTTAAGGAACACACTCAACAATCTAATTCATCCTTGGTTCTCTATACAACTTGACTTCCTCGCCATTGACTGGTATTGTGGCATATGATAAATCAAATTGTACATTGCCTCCAACTGTCACAATCCATTTTCTTGACAAAAGAATTCCAAATTGAGGAGGTGTGTCAATCACAGTTATATCAATATTATAAGTCACCTGTGGGTAAGTAGCCAATTTCACTTCCACATCTTTCATAATTCCCACAACCGAGACAGGTCTACTATCCATAACATAACATTTACCACACTCAACATCTACCCACATACCAAGTTGTTTCATCACCCCTATTGGCATAATGTTCATAGAAGCACCTAAATCTATCATGCAATTTCTTACCAGCTTACCATTTATGAGTAGGGTAGTAAAGAATGGATCAATTTTTGGTGGATTCATCAATGCATCACTTAGACAAACCTCTGGAATTTTTATCTTTTCCTTCCTAATACTAATTTCAGGAATCTCCTTATTTTCAAGGTTTGTACTTTTATTACCCCCACTAGACATTAATTGAATAGAACTTTCCCTATACTCTTTAATCTTCATCATTTCAAGTAATGGGACATACATTTTTACCTAGGACAAAGCTTGCATGAAATAAAAAGAGGCACCTTTTGTTTTGATCATCTTCTTTTGCTTTGTTGACTCTTCTCTATTCTCCTCTTTCTCCTTTTTGTTTTTTTGATCTGACTTTTGTTTGTCCTTGAGAAATTCTTTATTTTCTTCCTTATGGACATACTTCTATCATTTTTTATCAACCTGCTTATCATTTGTCCTTTTTGAAGCTTCCTGGGGCATTTTCTTATCCTTCAAAAATATTCCTCTTGGAACACCTTCATTCTCGTTTACTGTTCTATTTCTCAACCAGTATCTACTTTTGGCCTGCTCAACTGCTGCAATGGTTAATCTTTTAATTTCTTCCTCAATCAGTCTCCTCACATTGCACCTATTTTTCTGATATGATGAACTAGGAGGACATTTTTCATTATCACTTTCTTCATGATAAAAAAAAAACTTTTTGTTTTGCCATATGGACGTTGTACTTCTGGTGATCAACATCATATTCATACCCTCCTTCTTCTGAAGATGAATATCCTTCTCAATAGAGTGAAGAGTGTGAGAAGTTAAATAGATATTATGGTCCTCTTTATTGTTGTCTTCTGGCATGTCTTTTCTTGGTATCGACTGAGCTACAATACAATGATATGGGGAATGTGGTAAGTCAAAAACTGAGCACCAAGGATTGTTATCTACCATATATGCCCCTCTTTTCTTTAAAGGATCAGGTGTCTCTTTATTCCTTGGCTTATCCATCACTAGCTTTCCATCCTTCCAATTTATATTATATGGCATGTCATACAACCTCCGCCTTTCATTTTTGTATGCATTTTCCTGCCTATTTGGAGGAGCATATTGGGGAACCCTAGGATTATCCATCTTGCCAATCATTCTTGTAGCTTTCCTATTATTTTCAATAGTTAGTGCTATCTTTTGAGCTTCAGCTAAATTCTTGGGACACCTATTCCTAAGCTCATATCCTATCTTAGGATCAAAAGCTTTTAAATAGATACTTAATGCAACAGGATCAGCTAATTTGGATCCAGGAGGTATCTTATTATGTAATTTAGAAAACCTCTAGTTGAAATCATAAGCTGGCTCATTCTAATGCTTCTGGATAGTTACCAATTCATGCAGGGAAAATTCTAGTGCACATTGATTCCCATAATACTCAAGGAACTGTTCATAAAACTCCTGAATTGAGTCAATAGAAGTTGTTGGAAAACTATTAAACCAATCTCTAGCATCTTCAATCAGTGACATCATAAACGATCTCATTTTCACATCCTCATATTGCTTATCCAAATCTTGAATAAATGCATTAAATCTCCTTAAGTGTTCTTCAGTTGTGACTGCACTACTTACTGTGAATTTTGGGACAAGGCTTCTCCAACTGTTATCCATGGGATAAGGATATATATAAAATCCAACCAAATCAAACTATCTGATCATGGTTGTGTATGGTGGAGGAGATGGATTTTGAGGATGTTGGTACCGGTACAATGGATTGTTGTGAGGTAGTGGCACATATTGCTGACCTTGTGGGGAACTTTGTTGTTGACCATGTGGAGGCATATATTGCTAGTGAGGGGGTGGTTGTGCATTTTGATGTTGTGGTGGAGCATTTGGGGGTCTATATTGATTCCCTGATTGATTTTGTTGTGCTCTTGGGGGATTTGAAGGTCTTGCATTATTATTTCCCTACCTATGAGGTGGCACATATTTAGGCAAGTTAGCCATCTAAGCATTAATCGGAGCTTTCTGTAACTTCAATTCTTCAAGATCTTTTATTGCTTGGAGCCTCTGCTCATACTCTATTCTTGTTATTTCCACTTCTTGTCTTTCATGTTCCAATCGTGCATTTATCTCATCCTGAGCCATGTGTTCATAGTTCTCTTCAGAGGCTACTTCATAGCCAAGTCCATCATGATTCTCTTCAAGTAATTTCATTTTTTGATCATATTCATGTTGTCTCCTTTCCCTTTCAGCCTTAAATCCAGCCATGAACTCCTCAACTTTCTTGGGGTCTGGTTGATAGAAGGGATTCCTCTTTTCCTCAAGAGTGTGAGGTTCTCTAGATGGGTTGTTTTTAGTTGCCAGTGCACCATAGGAATTATGTGTCTCTGGGGGTGCTTTTGATGTTTTGTCTTTACTTATTGGGCCCATGTCATCAGACATCTTCTTGCCCTTATCATTCTTTTGATTCCATTTACTTTTGTCATTATTAGGATCCTCCTTATATAAAGATCTTCTGCCATGCATGTTGTGAGTAATTTTGATAGTTTGAACTCTAGGATGGTTCCTTTTTTATGTATATTTCACTTTATCAATTTCAATGCACTTGTTCATTCAAAGTCGCTACTCACTTTCCAAAAGTGAGAAAATTCTATAATTCATTGTTCCCAGTGGAGTCTTTTGCAAGATACTGACTCTATAATGAAGGCATGGGTTTAGTTTAACGCTCCCGAGTAGAGTCGCCAAACTGTTAGGACTCAAAAACGTAGGTTTAAACCATGAGAGGTTGCCAAGCTCTCACAACGTTTTTGGCTAACGTACAAGGCCAAATAGTGAATTTGAACCTTCTACTCTTTACGCTCTGCTAAACCTAGGCAGGTAAACCTATATAAATGAGGTAGACTTAAACTATATGTTTCTTGCTTGAGAAATCTATCCACAATGGCAATTGGAAGTGGAGAGATAAAATCCTAATAACTACTCCTACTGCATAAAATGAAAGTATTTATATACGTTTTTTTTATGAAATTTATTTTCTGGCATATGATAGATCATTTCCTTCTATCCACATGGGCAATGGAGTCAAAAATCAAGAATGATGTGTGTTTCCCTTTTTTCGCTTAACTCTAGTTGCTAGGCACTTTGAAAAATGAGGTTCTATGATTGGCATAAAACTTCACTAAATTTATGACTTGCATAAATTGTGTTGGAATATTTCTTTACCAAGTTCTTCTTCAATTATCCAAAAGAAATCCTTAATCACTGTGATTTACTCAAAAGAATTTAAATCTGACTTGTAGAAACCCATTAATTAAATCACACAAAATGAAAATGCACTTTGATAAATCAAGAATATACTTGATACATTGATTTAAATGATCAAAAGACCTCAAGTTGGAGACAACTAGATAAAGAATACAAATTATTGCATCAAAACTAAACACCAAAAAATATTTCACCAGTTTAAATATTATCTCCATTGCTTTGCTTCAGAAAAGTCTATACATTATATGCATCCCCAATTTTTTATTTTTTTTCTATTTTCTAACTGTTTTAACTTCTAACCCGTATTCTGTATCAAACTCATGCTTTTATATCCTCAAAAAATATTGCCCGCACCTTTTGGTTTCTGTTTGATCGTATTTTCACGAGAGGCAAAGAGTCGTGTCGCTTCAGAACAAAACATAACTGAAAATAACAATCATATTTTTCATAGCAGCAACAGCCTCCTTACCATGTTACCTCTCACCATCCTTTCCACTACTGCAATACTGTGGTTGGCTCACCCTGACTGTCATCTCCACCGCTCTACCTCGGGCACTGTTCTGACCCTCCATGGTATAGCGGTGTCTTCTTTATTTTGTTTCTCCTGTGCATACCACTCTACCACGAGCTATCATTCCTCTCCACATGGTATGGCGGTCTCAAATGTCACAGTCTTTTCTTCCTACTGCTCTACCATGGGCCTCATTTCTCCCTTCAATGGTATCACGGTATGCCTGGTTATGTTCTTTATACCACTCTATCGTGGGCTCCTTGTCGACCCTCCATGGCATGGTGGTTATCTTCCTATACACCGTGCAACCGCAGGTCATACTCTGTCCCTTCGTGGTATAGTGGTGTCTAACTGTACACCGTGCAACTGTGGGCTTTGTTCCAACTCCTTTTGGTGCAATGGTAAGGGTTATCATGACTATTGTTAATCATGATACCGCGAGCCCTTTTGCAAGAGTCCGCAGTAAGGAGGTATAAGGTGAAGGCTATGAAGGGTGAATAATATGGCAGCGGTATGGCGGTAAAAGGCATTTTTAGCATTATGGATGACGGCAGAATGATTTTTCATGAAAAAGGTAGCAAAAAATTGGGCTCAAATGGATAAAATCCTTTAGAATTTAAATGAAAATTCTGGTTCTAACAAAAGTATCGAGCTTAATTGATCTATGTGTTTTACATTGGTTTGATTGATCGTGTGTCAAGCACTATCTTAAAAGTTGATGAAGCGTGTTGGATCTATTATGGGTCTTGGTGAAGCGTGTGTTTAGGTTGCCCTCATCCTAATTCCACCCTAGGATGTTTGTAGTTGACCTAATTTAAATTTGAAGTTGGATGGCCGACTTTGTATCTTTTCAAAGTTGGAGATAGTATAAATATAGAATGTGCTAGCAATGAAAAGTGTACATAAGAAAAGAAGGAAGATAAGTGAAAGAGCAAACACAAATTTGATACTATTCTGAAAGTGTGTGAGTTATGTGTGTAGTTGATCAATGTGAAGCTTAATATTGAGTTTCTAGATGTAGTGAGTAGAAGGAAAACTTTGTCATTCATGTAAGTGGATCAGTAATTGTGGTGGAATCCTTTGTTGCATTGGGATTGTTATCTCTCTATAACAAGTATTCTTTGTCTTCTTTGTATCTTTATGGCAGTGAGCCATCCGAGTTGTAGCCCTATGGATAGTGAGTCTAGACAGTGAGTCCTTATTCCAGGCAGTGAGCCTTTTGATAATCAGTTTTGATATTCTCTATAGTGTGAGTTAATCCTCACCGCGGTTTTTCCTCATTGGGTTTTCCATATAAATCTGGTGTTATTATGTTTGTGCATTGGCATTTTATGGTTAACTACTTAATCATTTTATGTGTTAGTTCTAGCAATTTAATTTAAGGTTAAAATATGTGACAACTAATTCGCCCCCCCTCTCACTTGTCCTATCCAACATACTTACTAGCTCTTATGGTTTAATGCTCTTCATGTTGAAAAACTATAAAGTAATTATGAAGGTTTCTGAAATTGTGTAATTAGTTGGATCTATTTGGTTCACCCCCTCTCAGTAGATTGTGCACATTCCCTTCAATTAGAATTAGAGCCAAGTTCCTTTCAAAGAGTTTAACAACTTAATGTAGATATGAGATGGAATAGGATAGTTCTTCTCGAAATAAAGTACCAATTTTTTATGGATATAACTTTTCCTTTTAGAAAGTTAGGATGGAGTCATATTTGATGGTTTTAGAGGGGCATGAAATTCTTGATAACCCTCCTCAGGATCAGATTGGAAAGAGGGCTTATGAAATCAATTCTAAGGCTAGAAATACTCTTTTATGTGGTTTGACTAACACTGAGTTTTCAAAGGTGATATATTGTAGAACAACAAAAGATATATGAAAAAGATTTTAAATTATCTATGAAGGTGATGACAAAGTCAAAGAAGAAAAGTTGCATGCATATAGAACTCAATTTGAAGGTTTAAGGATGAAATAAGATAAGAACATTGCTACATTTATGCTTTGGGTTGAAGAAATTGTAAATCATATTCAAGGTCTTGGTGAAACTTTGGAGGAGAAGACTATTGTAAAGAAAGTACTTAGATCCTTAAATAGAAGGTTTGATCCTAAAAAATTTGCTATTGAAGAAGCTAAAGATGTGAATACTTTAAATTTGATTGAGTTGCATGGAACATTAATTGCATTTGAGATGAGATTTAAAAGTGAATATTCTATAAGAAAAGAAGTTTCTTTTAGAGTATCTCTGAAGCAGGGTGACCAAGATTCTAATTATGGATCAGATCCAAAAGAATTAATTTTTTTAAGAAAGCTACAAAGATGTTCTTATAAGTACAAAGGTAAATTACCTTTCAAATTTTTTAATTGTGGGGATGTTGGAAATTTTATAGCTAAGTTTCCTCATAAGAATACTAACAATGGTGACCAAAATAATGGAAAGAAGTCTTTTCATAAAAGAGTCAAGGGACAGAGAAAGCATAGAATTTTTTATACAAATGAAGAAGATGAAGATGCATTCGATGATGAAAATGGAAAAGTTGTATTCATGGCTTTTGAAACTATCGATGGTGATGTTGAGATGAGTTCCAAAGAAAAGGGTGAAGAAGATACAGATTTTATGGAGAATTTGTTATGGGTTGAAAAAGAAATAAATAAGCTAAATATTAGAATTGGAGAAGTAAGTGCCAAAGAGAAATTATAAAAATATACGAAGGTTGCAGAAAAGATGATTGTTAATCTAAAGATTTAGGTAGAAGAAAAAAGAGTTGAAGAAGTATTGATAAAGAAGTTGTCAGGAAAAGACATAGATTATGAAAATCTTGAGGCAGAGATTGTTGCAACCAAAAAAGAACTTGAGAAGGAAAATCAACAGCTATAGTTGAAGTTTAGTAAAATCATTGAAACCCTAGATCAGATACTAGAAGGTCAAAAAAATTGTATGAAAAACTAGTTGGTTTCGATGATCAGAAGAAAAAGATGACATAACGGTCAAATAAATCTACTAAGGAAAGTTCAAAAGTAACTAGTTCTATAATTTCCAAATCAGAGAAGACATTGACAAGTAATGGAAGCATGACTTATAATAATGGATTTGTTCAAGTGAAAAATAAAAGGAGAAGATCTAGAGGACAAGGATCCAATGCCATGTCAAGTTTTTCTTTTTTTGGTTATTGTTTTAGTTGTAATGAATGTGGACATAAGGTTGTGGTTTGTAGAATACCTTCAATAAGAAGGAATAATTTTGTTAGTAATAATGCATTTTCACCTCTATTCAATTTTAATATCATATGTTTCAAGTGTAACAATTTTAGACATTTTGCGAGGAATTGTAGAAGCAATTTTGTGAGTTCCTCGTTACTAGAGAAAGGAAAGAATGATGTTCTAGAGAAGCTCTGGAAAAAGGTTCTAAAAGAGAAGAAGTTTGAGAAGTCATTTATTACACAAATTTCATTACATGCTCAGAAGCAGAAGAAGAACCTATTGATTATTGATAGAAGTTGCTCTAGTCACATGACTAGAGTTAAAAGTAAGTTAATGAATTTCAAAGAATTTGAAGGTGGTTTAGTTACTCTTGGAAATAATTCTATAGCTAAAATATATGGTAAAGGTACATTAAGTCTTGATGGTGGTAAAATAAATACACATGATGTTTTGTATGTTGAAGGTTTAAAACACATTTTTTTGAGTGTCAGTCAGATGTGTGATAAGAGATATCAGTTATCCTTTAGTGTTGATGATTGTGAAATCAAAAAATTAAGTATTGGTGAGCTGATTGTGAAAGGAAGCAAGACAAATAGTGACATTTATCATCTTAGTGACTTGAATGGAAAAAGGTGTCTCACTGCATAGAAGGATGAGATTTGGCTTTGGCACAGAGGGTTAGGGCATATGAATTTTGATGATATTTTCAAGGTTAGTTCTAAAGGTTTGGTTTGGGATATGTCAAGAATCCGGAAACCTCAGTCAATCAGTTGCAATCCATGTCATGAAGGAAAGTAGACAAGAAAAAAATATTTAGCTAAGGAGTATTCTACATAAAATCTATTGGATTTGATACATACAATTTTTATGGACCAATGAGAAATAAAAGCCCACAAGGAGAGAGGCATCTCATGATTTTGATTGATGATTATTCTAGAATGACTTGGATTGCATATCTAAGAGAAAAAATAGAAGCATTTGAGAAGTTCAAAGAATTCAAGGCAATGGTAGAAAATGAAACCAAAAGAAGAATCGATGTCCTAAGATCAGATAGAGGTGGATAGTTTACAATAGAGAAGTATGAGAGATTTTATGAAGAGCATGAAATCCGAAGGAAATTGTTTGCTCCTAGAACACTGTAGCAAAATGGAGTTATTGAAAGAAAGAACCAGACTGTACAAGAGATGGCTAGGACTATGCTATGTTGGGAAAAATTTCTAGATATGTACTAGAGGGAAGCTACGTAAATAGTTGTGTACATTTTGAATAGAGTTCAAATCTAGCGCAAGACTCCATATGAGTTATGGAAAGGAAGGTCGACATAAATTCGGTATCTAAATATTTTTGGAAGAAAATTCTACATCAAAAGAGATGAAGAAAATTTTGGTAAGTTTGATTGAAGATCAGATGAAGGTATTTTTCTTGGTTACTCTTTAAGAATGAAAGCTTACAGATGTTATAAAAAAAGACTAAAGAGGATAGTTGAAAGTGAAAATATAAAGGTTGATGAAAATATTCAAAATACAATTGTTCTAGAAGTTGAAGAGGAAGAGGAATCAGTTCATAGGAATATTGAAGTACTTGAAGAGGAAATTGTTTTAAAAATTCTAGCTAGGTATGTTTAGAAGAATCACTTTGAAGATCAAATTATTTGTGAAAAAGATAGTGGGGTTCTAACTCGGACGAGATTGGAAATTTCAAAATAATAGGTACATTTTTCTTTACTACAAAAGATAGAACCTAAAACATATAAGGAAGTGAGAAATGAACAAGGATGGATAGATGCTATGGAAGAAGAATTGAATTAGATCATGAAGAATGAAACTTGGGAATTTGTCCCAAGGCGTAAGGAAAAAAATATTATTGGAACCAAGTGGGTCTTTAGAAACAAGCTAAATGAAGAAGGTGAAGTGATAAAAATCAAAGCAAGACTTGTGTGTAAAGGTTATGCTCAAGTTGAAGGTATAGACTTTGAAGAGATGTTTGCTCTAGTAACAAAACTAGAGGCAATTAAGATTTTTTTAGCTCTATAAGTTTACAAGAACTTCAATGTGTATTAGATGCATGTGATGTCAACATTTTTTAATGGACAACTTGAAGAAGAAGTATAAATTGAACAAACAAGAGGTTTTCGATGCATTAAAAATCTGGACTATGTTTGCAGATTGAAGAAGGGATTGTATGGTCTCAACAAAACTCCTAGATCTTGGTATGTAAGGTTGGATGGATACTTGTTGTAGCAAGGATTTAAGATAGGTTGTGTGGACAAAAATATGTACATCTAAACAAAAGGAGAATAAATGTTGATTTTTGTGGTCTATGTTAAGACATCATTTTTGGAGGAAGCGGTGATGAAATGTGTAAAACAATTTAAAAGGCTATGCACAATGAGTTTGAGATGTCTATGTTAGGATAATTATCTTTCTTCTTAGGGTTATAGATAGTTCAATCAGACAAAGGGTTTTTTAGCTCACATAACAAAGTATGTAAAGGAGATGTTAAGAAAGTTTGGGATGGAAGATTTCAGACCTGTTGCAATAGCTATGGTTACTGGGTGTAAGTTGAGCAAGGATGATGAGTATACTTCGACAAATCAAATGTTGTACTCATTTATGATTATCAGTTTGTTGTATGTGATAACATCTAGACCGGATATCTTGCAGGCAGTTGGAATGGTTTCCAAATTTCAGGCAACACCTAAAGAGACTTATGTGAAGGCAATAAAAACAATATTCAAGTATTTGAAGGCTTGTAAGAGAGGGGGACCAACCATGTCAAGGCTCCACGTCATAGAGAGCTGAGAGCGGAGGGCTGCTCTAACTTATCTCACTCTAAAGGATGGGGATCAAGAATGAAGAGGACTATGTAATACTTTTGTCACTCTATAGACCCGAATTTCAAGTTTAGGCTAGGCGAGCTAGTTTTCAGAGTCGATATTGCACCTCAAAAAACTCTCTATCTGAGGATGACATCACAATTCTGGAACGACAGTGAGGTGCACTAGAATCTCTCTGGTGCGCTGGCATTCGTATGGCCAGAAAATAGGAAGTACAGTAAAAACTTCCTAAAAACATACTAATAGCCTAACTACTTGATTTCGACAAGAAAAACAAAATAAGGAAGTACAAAAAAAAGAGATGAAGATGATAAAGCAGATAAAGCAGATAAATAAAATCTAGGGTGAAAAAGATAATCTCATAGAAGCACCAGTTTTCCAACTAGCTCCATGCGTACGTTCACCTACACACAAGAAAGAGGGAAAATTGTTGGGGTTGTATAGGGGCATGCCTTAGTCAAACCTCCATTTTGGTGTTTCCACCTCCACGAATAGCCAAAAAGCAATGAAGTAGAATAATATGATGAAGGAAGTAGAAAATAAGATTGCAATGAACACTATAAAACAATACTATGCTTCTCAATCAAATCACAAAGGAGAGGAGTGAAGCCTTACCACCTCCACCCAAAATCTCACTAGCCAATGGAAGGAGAATGCAAGGTATGGACTTGGTAAAGTCACCACAGCTACAGCAGTGATGAAGAGAGGTCTCACAAGACTCCAAGCCCACACTTCTAAAGTTGCCTCACACTTGTAATGTGGAGTTGAAAGAGCTTCAAAGCTACTGCAATGCTAAAAAATGGAGTGCTATAATGTTGCTTGAGAGTGAAAGAGTGAAGTGAATGCAAGAAGGATGAAGTGAGAAATTGATAGAGCATCAAATGAAGTGAGAATGAATTTTTTGAAGGTGGGATGAGAAGAATGTTCAATTTTTTGGGTTGGTTGTTCGAAGAGGGACATTATAATCGACCCCAATCAGGTGTGTAATGCCTCTACCAGCTTCAAACATAGGAATCTATCAGGGATGACATCACACCACATGGATGTCTGCACGTCGCGCGTGTGTCCCCAACAAATTATCTCTCATCGACACACAGGATAGATGCCAAGTGGATGGAAGGCAAGTGGGTGATGTGGAAATTTTCCTTCAAATTTGATTTTGTAAGGTGAAGGTATGTGAAATGAGAATTATCCTAAGGGGTGCAAGTTCACTCCTATACATTTTTCCCCCACTTTCACGAGCACGAATATTGATGAGTGTCCGATAAAGTAGATTGGAGAGTTAGTAGGGTTATAAATGTATACCTGAACCATCGAGGAAGCAGATCATGATCTAGAAAACTCAAAAGCGTAGGGCAGGCAAAGGACTCCATAGGCACTCTCCCTGAGGAGTTTTGATCAAAAGGAATCCATATCTCCACAGAACTATGAAGCTACACAAAGTACATTGAAGGCCCTTGGACTAACAATGGACAAATCCCACAAGATGTAAGCATGTCACAAGCCTGCAGACCTGCAAGAAGGCAACCCCCAAGTTATCTCTCATGAAGGAAGCTCAGTCAAGTAAGCGCCTTATAGGCTCACAGACTTACAAGAAGGCAACCCCCAAGTTCTCTCTCATGAAGGAATCCCAATGTAAGGGGACTCTACAGAGTTGGATTGGAAAGCGGATTTACAAGAGAACCTATAAAGCAACATGTTAATCCATAGATAAAACATGTCAAAAAGCAAAGTAGCTACATAGGCCAACAAGAAGACATTCATGTAGACCGTCGACAAGTTGGAAGGCTTTCAAAGGGGTCCCTCAGGAACCCTTCAAAAGAAGAGGGTTCCATTCAATGGATGCGTTGTTTGAAAGTGTAAAAGAGACATTTTTTCTCAAATTGATTCATCATCAAGGAATTCTTTCGAAAGATGTTCACTTCATCAAGGAATTCAAAAGGAAGAAGATTCCCCCTCGTGAGGGGAAGGTCGAGGCTTCTCTCGTAGGAAAAAAAATTTCCCACCTCAGAGGAAATTTCTCAAGTTTCTTTCTTTGTGAACCCATGATGAATGAAACACGTTCTATTAGGGGTCCATGTCGCGAATGCAATTTTTGAAAAAAGGTTTGCAAAGATTTTCAAGAAAATATTTGTTGGAAACGAATGTGTTTTCTAAAAATTGAAACATTATGAAAGCAGCATTGTCACACATACGAGGGACAACTCAAGCAAAGAAGAGAGAGATAAGAAAATAGTGAAAGAGAAAAAATAACATAACGAACAAGAGGCATAGGGGTGATCTGATATTTTGGGGTTAGAGTTTCTCAAAAATATATATAAATAAGTATAATAGTAGTATATAAATGAACTATCATCAACCCCCTACTATATCAGACCATGTGAAGAATGCACAGGAAAATAAATAAAAAATAAAAAATTGGGTCAACATGGAAGGGAAGCCTAAATGCCCCCAACGCTTTGCATCGTCCCCAATTTTCCAAAAAATCAAAGCACATAAAAAAGGAAGAATGATGATACAAATAGAAGAAGGTTTATGACACAAAATCACTCATGTATCCAAGCACCAACAAGGGTGACAAGGGTCATCCAGAAACACATAAAATAAGCACGGGGGAACACATCACAACACACACACATCTAATCTAAAGATAAAGAAGAGGCCTCCCCCTAACACTCATAGACTAAGAGGTTGTCCTCTTCCCAATCTAGATCATTCTAAGGGGAAGGTGGATGAGCCTGCAGTGGTGGAATATTAAGGGGAGGAGCTTTCAACCCTCTCACAACAAGGGCTAAGGAAGAAGGCCCCCCAAGGTCTTCTCCAATCGGATCTTTTGGACCTATGGTCAACGATTTTGTGAAGATTGTCGACAAGGCCGGGACCTCATCTAGAGAGTTGAACATACACTTAACATGAGTTCCATGTCGTACCTCAACGGACAAGGAAGACTATGTCCAAGATTCACTACTTGGCTCACCAAGTGAGTTGAGAGAGGTGACAAACTTAGGAGAAGCCAAAACTTGTTCCATCACTAGGACAAAACAAGTTAGCGTAGGACCGCCCTTTAGAGAAGGTGGGATCCTCTTATGCCCTCCATTGGTGGAAGGGCCAACCTCCACCTTCTGCTTCATTAGGGGATGTGAACTCCCCATAGACAAGGCAAGAGGCATGGAGGAGGAAGAGGAGAAACCCATAGCAGACACCACCGAGGTATTCGACATGTCCACGGGTTTAGGGGATTAAGGGATTTCCATAAGGGACATCAACAAGGGCAACTCAACCAAAGGAGTGATAAACACCTACACCGTTTTAGGGTCAAGCACACTCACACTCATAGTAGGAGCTAGAAGAGGGATTGGATTCGATTGAACAGAAGTAGAGGGGAGGAGAGAGGATGACATAGTAAGAGTCCCTAAAGTAGGGGTGATCATCTCCTATTCCTTCTTCTACAAAGAGGCTTGCTCAGCCACCAGAGTCTTTCACCAGTGCTTGTGATCATACGCAAGAAGGTTTCTATGATTCTTGAAGGTAGAGGCTGGGAGCGGCAAAGGGATGGAGGGCTCCTACTCAACCATAGAGGTGTCCATCACAATTATTTTTGACAGAGGGACAAACTCGTGAACGAGAGAAGGAGGAAGAGATTGAGAGACAACGGGGGGAGTTGGCTCTAATGCCTTAACGGAGGGCCTCTTCCCATTCACTTATTTTGGAGTAGGAGCGGTAGGAGGCCGTGGAGGCTAAGCCACAGAGGATTCCTCATAGGGACCCTTTCTTCTACCATACAGGTAGGGCCAAGGTCCAGGAAACATAGAGAGAAGATCATATATCTGGATCCTGGGTTTTTTCCAAGTCGATATCATTGAACTCCTTAGGTAAAATCCAAGAGTATTCATCCAAAACTCTTCTTCGAAAAGAGGAGAAGAAGAGACATCCTGAGGATGGGAGGGCTTCTCCTTTCCCTTTTGAGAAGAGGAGGCAGCTTGTTGCTACACTATCGAAAGGGTCAAATTCGGTTGTCCTTTACCCCCGATCTTATATTTCACATATTTTTTGTAAATTAGGTCTATTCTTGGGGGAAGTGGACCGACCGAAGCAGGCCAAAAAGGATCTAACGAGTATCCTCCATGGGACACCAATGGTTGGTATCTAGTGTCATGCACCATGTGCACAACACCTTCATGGGAGAATTTCAAACACTTACAGATCACGGAAGCAATTCTATTCGCTAGCCAAGGTATGCCTAACTTCACTCTAAAAAAAATTAATTATGGAATAACTTCAAAGGTCGTATCTGTAGTCCTAGGTCCGACTAGTACCGATAGGGTTATTGAGCCATACTAATTGAGAGAGAGGCCATCATGCATACGGATGATGGACTTTGTTTCTTCGTACTCCTCCCTCTGCAATAAATTCAACCACAATGTATCCTTTGTAATGGCACACTCGACTCACAAGGTCAACTAAGAACCTTGTCACAATGTTCTCATTGATACGAGTAGGAATGTAGAGGGGAGAGGGATTATTGTTCAAGGGCATATCCTATGAGGTGAATGTTACGTCTGGTGAGCCGGTCGTAGGTTGCATGGGAGGAGTAACCGTGACCATCTTAGTGTATGCCTCGGGTTGAGTGGTAGAATCAGAGGGGTCAATAATTAAGTTAGTAGAATGGGTTGGAAACAGATCCATGTATATCTGCACAAATCACTATTTTATTTTTCCATCAATTTTTTCGCATTTTTTTTTACTCCCATAGAGATGAATAATACCATCCTCGATGCAGTCCTATATCTCATGACATAGGCACATACAATGTTTGATATCATGTTTGTTAACTCGATGGTACTAAAAGAAGGAATTTGCATGGTACCAATCAGGGTAAGGTTCCTTGAGAGGTCTAAGGTTCTTGAAGTTTATGATGTTATCCTTCAACAACTTTTGCAAGATAGAAGAATAAGATTTTGCTAACTTTGTGAATTTTTTGTTACGTCTAAGGTCGTTATCATTCATTGCAGCTACTACATTCACAACAACCTTGCCTTTTCCTGAGATCAATACAATGGATTTTCCTTCTAAATGGGAGTGTGAGGATGATCCCCCGAACTGAACTACTATCTATTGGTATTCTCCCAATACCATGCATAAATGCACGAAAGAAGGGTATTTCATAAAGGTAGACATTTCCTGCCAGGGTCTCTGCAGGCTCCTGATGAACACCTTTTGCACGTCAAAATTGAGCAGCAAGTACAAGATATGTAAAAAGAGCGCTTGATACTACGCAATGAATCAATTATCTTCTTCTTATCCCCTTGCTTACATCAAATGAGATCTGAAAAGGTCATCTTCAGTCCGATGTTGGCTTGGAACTGTCAGAAAAACTGATTTACAAGTTGATCAAATGAGAAAATAGAGTTGTCGGGTAAGGAACAGTACCATTCGAGCATTGTATCCTTAAGAGATCGAGGAAATAATTTTTCCATCAATGCATCATGATGGAAGAATTTTGTACATATGGAATTAAAGGCGGACACATGCATTTACGACTCCCCTTTGCTGCCATATTTTTCAAATTTAGGAATCTCCATTCCTCGTGGGAAGGGAGTGCTCAAGATTGTCATAAAAAATGGGCTATGTCAGAAGAAGGGCTAAAAGATAGGTTGGGCAGAGGCCCAGGAGAGACTCACCAATTGTTTATGCATTCAACCCATGTTTTGAAGTAGGGCATTCAAAATAGGGTTAGTAGATGACATAGGACCTGTGGAACCTCTAGAATCGCTACCACCAGCACCACCTCCGAAGGCACCTCTAAAACCACTACTGTGACCTCCACCAGTGCCACCACCACCAGTAGGGCCTACACCGGATCCACCACCACTACCGAAGCCACCTCCATGACCTCCTCCAAATCCACCTCCACCAATGCCACCCCTATCACCAAGGCCACTGCCACCCATTCCACTAGAGCCTCCGCCACCAGAGGTAGTAGGAGGGGTGAAATTGAACCCAAGGGGTGTTTTACTCACCTTGAGAGTGTGAGGCTCTTGAGAAGAAGAGACACTAATCGAGGGCCCTAATTCGACCATACAGATGGACGTAGTGGGCATTGATACACCTATTTGTCTTTCATAGGCATTGAGCATTTCTCCTCGGGTGGTACCCGATCTAGGCCTATATGAAGGGACATAAGCTTCGATCAGATCAACGAGGCCGTGTAGAGATTCTATGCTTGTTCAATCTTTCCCTAGCAAGTGTCTCACCTCACTCATAAGCCTAGCGACTCTCGCCATGTTCGATTCTTTCTCTAAATGGTTTATAAGGTCTAGTAATCTATTGTCTAATGCCATAAGATTTTCCATAGGAACATGCACAACATCATCCTCATCTATGGACGAAGGCGTAGGAGATGTTGGAGGAGTAGGAAGACAAGTGGTATTTTCTATGAAACCCATCTCGTCAGCATAATTTGTGGTAAAATCAATGGTAAACTCATTAGTTAAACTAGTGGGAAAATTGGAGGTGAAACTAGAAGTGACCTTCATCTTCTCCATCGGTAGGTGTCCCACACTTCGCCTAAAAATGTACCTGAAAGTTGTGGATTGGGTTGTGATGCTCATAAACCTTCAAAACACTCAAGGTTACAAAAATCATAAGGTACACAAGAAAAGTTTTGACACAGACAAATGGGTAGATGTTGCTTCACGTTGGGTTCACCAAAAATGTAAGAGAGGGGACCAACCACATCAAGGCTCTAGGTCACAGAGAGTTGAGACTAAAGGGATGCCCTAACTTACTTTACTCTAAAGGATGGGGATCAAGAATGAAGAGAACTATGTAGTACTTTTGTCACTCTACATACCCGAATTTCAAGTTTAGGCTAGGTGAGTTGGTTTTCAAAGTTGATATTGCACCTCAGACAACTCTTTATCTAAGGACGACAGTGCAGTTCTGGGATGACAACACGATGCGCTAGCATCTCTCTACGAACTAGCATTCGTACGGCCAAAAAATAGGAAGTACAATAAAAACTACCTAAAAACATACTAGCATCCTAGCTATTTGATGTCGATGAGAAAAACATAATAAGGAATACAAAAAATAGAGACAAAGATGATAAAGTAGATAAATAAAAGCTAGGGTGACAAAGATAATCTCACAGAACTGCCAGTTCACTCGTACATTCACCTACACATAAGAAAGAGAGAAAATTGTTGGGGTTGTATAGGGGCCTACCTCAGTCAGACCCTCGTTTTGGTGTTTCCACCTCCACGGACAGCCAAAAAGCAACGGAGTAGAATAATATGATGAAGGAAGTAGAAAGTAAGATTGCAATGAACACTAGAAAAACAATACTATTCTACTTAATCAAATCAAAAATGAGAGGAGTGAAGTGTTACCACCTCCACCCAAAATCTCACCAGCCAATGGAAGGAGAATGCAAGGTATGGACTTGGCAAAGTTACCACAGCCGCAACGGTGATGATGGGAGGTCTCGCAAGACTCCAAGCCCACACTTCTAAAATTTCCTCACACTTGCAATGTGGAGTTGAAAGAGCTTCAAAGTTGTTGCAATGCTCAAAAATGGTGTGCTAGAATTTTTCTTGAGAGTGAAAGAGTGAAGTGAATGCAAGAAGGATGAAGTGAGAAGTTGCTAGAGCATCAAATGAAGTGAGAATGAATGTTTTTGAATGTGGTATGAGATGAATCTGCCATTTTCGAGGTCGGTTGGTTGAAGAGGTACATTACAATTTGACCCCAATCAGGTGTGTAACGCCTCTACTAGCTTTAGACATAGGAATCCATCAGGGATGGCAGTGTGTCACACGGATGTCTGTACACCGCACATGCATCCCCGACAAATATTCTCTCATCAATGCACAAGATAGATGCCAAGTGGATGGAAGGCAGGTGGGTGATGTGGAATTTTTCCTTTAGATTTTATTTTCTAAGGTGAAGGTATGTGAAAGGGAAATTTTCCCAAGGTGTGCCAATTTGCTCCTATACAAGGCTATTGAATAATTTGGTCTTTGGTACCCAAAGAGTGAAAATTTCACTCTCACAACATACATAAATGTAGATTGGGCAGATTTTGTAGATGATTGGAAGAGGACAAGTGGTGGTTCATTCTTCCTTGGAGATAGTTTGGTATCATGGTTGAGTAAGAATCAAGAATCAGTTTATTTATCCACAACAGAAGTAGAATACATTGTTGCAGCATCATGCTACACTCAGGTTCTTTAGATGAAGCAAACCTTGAAGGAGATGAAGGTTAAGTTTGAATATCCTATGACTATTCTTTGTGATAATACAAGTGCAATAAACATTTCAAAGAATCCAATGATGAACTCAAGAACAAAACACATTTCAATTAAAAATCATTTCTTGAGAGAGAAGGTTGCATAGAAAGAGGTTAGGTTGGAATATGTGGATACAAAGGAAAAATCTATGAACATATTCACAAAGCCACTTCCTAAGGAGACATTTAAGTTTCTCTAGAAGAAGTTGGGAGTTGTTACTCCCTCCTCTTGACTCAAGAGGAAAGCACAAGGTGAGGGGGAGCTTGGTGCTCTTGTAGAGTATTGTTCAAAAACTTTTGGTGCATGGACTTAGGGGAAGTTTATCCAGAAATAGGGTTTTGGATGTGGAAAAAATTAAGGATGTTAATCCTTTCCTATTGATATCAAAGGTGAAGAAAGTGAACTCTTAATGTTGAATTTGTTAAAAATAATAACTATGAGCTTGGGAGAAAGTGAGTTCAAGATGTTTAATTTCTTAGAAAGAATATATCCATAATAGGGAGAGAAAGAGCTGAATTGAAAAAATGATAAAACTAGAAAAGGTGAATGTTGAATTGCTCAAAAAGAATAACCATATTTTCTTTATTTTTCTTCAATACCATATCTTTAACAGGGAGTGAATGGAATAGCACGTGAATCATTTTGACTTATTCTTTCTGCTATTCTAGAGTTTGTTTTGGTAGTCCCAATTATTTTTTGTTTTCCATCAATAATAAAGGGGGAGATTATTGAGCATAGGTTTTCATTGATATCAAACCGATGTCATCGAGTCACTGTTGTTGTCAGTGGTTATCAAAGGGTTTCAAGGATGTAGATGTGAAGGTTTTCAAAGTTGAATAAATATTATAGGAGTATAAGTATTGACAACAATCTAAAGGTTATAATAGTGTGTTGGTTAGCAGTGTGTAGGTTGTCTAATCAATCATATCTTGTATCATGTTTGTCATGGTGTGAATGATCTCAAATAGTTAATGTATTTATCATACCATGTTGAATATGCTTTCAAAAAAAATTGTAACAATCTAGAAGGATGTCTTTTGGATAGATCGAGTACTTAATACGAGTGGCATTTCTTTCAGAAATGTGTTGTAGCTCTATGGTTAGGAAAGAGATTATGCCTACACTAGCTCTATCATGTCCCAAGGCATGTCTCAATGTGTGAGGATTTTGAAATATCAGAAGTCTCATCAAGTTATTTTAATTTTGACGCAAGTGTGATAATGACTAAAATCATGTGATAATAGTTTGAAGCATGTGGAGTAAGGATAGGACCTGTTTAAGGTTCCCTTGGTAGCACAAGATGTCAAGTGATGTTGGAAAAAAGATTGTACCCTTGTATTAAATTTTCATGTAATTTGAATTTAGGTCCATCCTACGTTGTCTAGGTTGGTGTAGATCCTTGGCTAACATATAAGAGTGTTAATGTAGTATCATGTATATATCTCAAATATTTAGATGTAGGATGCATCTATGTAAGAAAGTGTAAGTGTATCAGTGTGTTCAAGCATGTATTTGTGAGAGTAACAAGGTGCATCAATTAATGACTACAATGAAATTACTTAGTGGGGTGTATAGGTGTGTCATAGCAGAAGCATGAAGAAAAGAGAGTGTTCCAATTTCAGTGCATCTATTGGTGTCATATTTCAAATCCACCATTATTTTTGTTCCTTTAGTTTGGTGGTTGCTTTCTGTTAAATTGTTCTGACAGGATTGGTGTCTTTGTTTCAATGGGGATAGGTGTCTCTTATAGGTTGGTGCCTACTTCATATTAAAAATATTCATTTCATCAGTAGTATCAAAGCAGGAAGATTCTGAGTGTGTAAACAGACTATCAAAGAGAGGCATTTTACACCAGGATCTATGTGTTGTGGGTGTTGCAAAAAATGTATGCAAGAGGAGTCCCACATGGTAGGGGTAGAGGTGGAGAAATAAATGAGAATTTTTTCCATGGTGATGATTTTAGAGCCTTGAGAAGGCAGGTGGAAGCATTAAAATAAGAAACTAGAAGAGGGTTTGCACAAAGAAGAGAACTAGTAAGTGATGAGGAAGAAGAAACCTCAAAGGATGCCAACCAAACAAATGAACAAAGAGATGTAGCAGAAACAATTACCAATGACCCATTATTGATTTCCAAAGACCAAAATTTGATGTTCCTACATTTATTGGGAATTTGAATCTAGAAGATTTAGTGGATTGGATCAATGAAATGGAAGAATTCTTCGAGTTTCAAGAAGTTGAGGATCTTGACAGGGTGAGGTATGAAAAAACTAGATTGAAAGGACATGCTTCAATTTGGTGGAGAGAGATTCAATTAGAAAGAGGAAAGGATAAAATCAAAAAGTGGGATAAAATGATTGAGAAAATGAAAAGATAGTTCATTTTGGTGGAATTTGAGCTTGATTTTCTCAAAAAAATGCAAGGGTTAAAACAAGGAACCAAAACAGTGAAATAATATATAGAGGAGTTTCATAGTATCCTAATTAGAACAAGAAATGTGGAGGAAACTAAGGAGAAGGTTGCAAGATATATTAATGGTTTGATACTAATAATATGAGAGGATATTACTTTGGTGAGAGAATTCACAATGGAAGATTCCTATAAGTTTGCCTTAAAATTTGAGAAAAGAATGAACAAAAGGTATGAAAGTAAGCAAAGAGGAAGAGGTCGTGATGAGGAGGTTGAAGAAAGATCATATGGAGTAGATAATAATCAAAAAAATCAGAAAAGAAGACCAAGGGAGCAGAAAAAATCAGAGATATGAAGATTCATATGGTCCTGGAGATCAAAATCCAAGAAGTAGAGGAAGATTAGGTATAGTTTTGGAAGAGAAACCTTTAGAGGAACATGTTTTAAGTGCGGAGAAGAGGTTCATAGAGCATATGATTGTTCTCATGAAGAGGAAAGACTGAGAAGAAGATCAAAAAATTAGAATAGAGTATAAAATGTGAATAGAGAAGATGGAGGGTCATCACGTTCCGAAGAAGCAGATGGTAAAATTTTAATGGCCAGGAGAACCTTATTGAACGAAGATGATAAATCCATTCAAAGAAAATTTTTGTCTAGAACAAGATGCAAGTGCCTAGACAAGGTATTTAATGTCATCATAGATGGAGATAGCACATACAATATCATTTTTGAGGAAATGGTGAGAAAATTGCAGCTAGAGAGAAGAAGGCACCCACATCCGTATAGGATATCATGGCTACAAGATGATAGGAAAATTTTGATAAGAGAAAAAAGTTTGGTAAATCTTAATATAGGAGGTTATAGAGATTAAATTTTATGTGATATTATTCCTATGAATGCTTGTCATGTTTTGTTAGGAAGGCCTTGGAAATTTGATAGAAAGGCGGTGCACGATGGTTATGCCAACACATACACATTGATGAAGGATGGAGTGAAACACAAATTGAAGCCATTGAAAGAGGAAATGGGTAAGGTTGCAACAATGTAAGGCCTTATTTTGGTTAGTGAAATCAAACTTTTAGATGGTATGAAGCATGCATATGTTAGATTTGGTAACACTAACCATGATGAGGATGAGTGATGGGGGTCAAAGTGTTCTAATAAATTTACCCTTTTGTCTTCCTTTTTCCTTTATGTTTCCTGCCATCATGTCTCCATTTGTCACAGGAAGTATAGTATTTGATGAAATGTAATAGGAAAATAAAATGAGTAAGAAAGTGTCAATATCGATTGAAACACTAACTAATTTATGGCTAACTTGGCAAGAAGTAAACAGGAAAACTATAGAGATGGCTAAGGACGTGAATGGGAGTAATCGAGCTATTTTTGTCTATACCTATTTTGAAGTGAATGCTTGTTAAAAATTGTTTTATATTTCTGGCTAGCGGCCGAACAATAGTTTTTATCAGACTTGTATATTTTGTTGTTTATTGAACTTAATGGTTTGTTGGTTGTAGGCCATAAACAAACCATGTGAACTTATCAGTACTCGCTTTAGTATAAATATGTATTAGCCTAAATACTTCATATATAGGCTTTAATATAATATTGTCCTACTATTCAAAAATCATTTGAATTTTTTTGTATGCACATATGTTTGAGCTAAATTAGAAGAGCATGTTAGTACTATGAATATTTATTCACACACCACTTTTTCCTTCACAGTTTCTCTTCATTTCATGGCTTTGCCTTTTTTCGGTATCGCTCGTAGCTTCTCGGCAGTCGCCACGTGGCGTCCTATTGGAGCTTTCTTTTGGGTCGTATCACTTTTCTTTTGTCGAGATCCATTTGTTTTACACATGGCCTTCGCTTCTTTCTTTCTAAGTCGGGCCCACATTGCAGTTTCTTTTGCTGGGAGGTTTTACATGTGGCTTCCTATCGGAGCTTTCTTTTGGGCCGTCTCACCTTCCTATTTCTGAGCTCCATTTGTTTGACGCGTGGATCTCATTCGTGCATCTGCTATCTTGGGTTCGACGCTTGTGCATTAGTCTTCATTTTGATGTCATGTGTTCTCTTCTTCTATTGTTGCATGACACATGTCTCTTCAGGACATGCCTATTGGCATGCTATTGGATGATCTTTCGGTTGGTGTCGGCTCAAGACAATCTCGATCGTTGATGGCTTTGCGGAAGCATATTTCTTATTGGGGTCCTCAGGTGGTGGACTGGCTTATTTAAGAAGTATTTTCTTCATTTTATTGGTTGTTGTTAGATGGATAAAAAATTCCCGAGCACTGGGAATTAGCCTCTGTAGTGTTTTCTATTGAACTTGAACTTGCAGACTGTGCCATTCAATTCAACCTTTCTATTTTCATGCATTTAATAGGACATTAAATTGTGCTTGTATTTTCTAGAATATATGAACGTTTGTTTCAAGATTTTGTAATCTTTATGCAGCTTAATATAATATGAATCATGTTGCTACTCCTTTGTGTTAGCTTACGCTATATGGGTTATACTATGCAAATGGTTTGATGCTCTTATTTTTTCAGTGTTGGGAATCATCTATTTGATAAACACTAATTACTATTCGAGCCTTTGTCTTAGCATTGTGCTTAATTAATTCCTTTCTGATCTAGTGCATCACCTTAGCTTAGGTTTGTTTATTTTATATTCATCTTCTTACCCTTTTCCTCCCCCCATAAAAAATGAAGAGTTGGCTTCAATAAAACCCTGGAGGTCACTTAGCTATGTGCATAAGTCCCCCAATAGATAATTTTCCCATAAGGTTGTTGCCTGCAAACTTTTGTGTCAACAGTTCTTTTTATGGCATGCCCGGTGGGACATGAACTAACATGTTCGCTTGATCAATATAAGTGTATGAGCCATAGGCCTATCATTAGGTCTCAAACTACAAGAATTCCTGGCCTACTTGTACCACCATTGCTTTCAGTCCAAGTGAGAGGTCGGCAGGCTAATACTTCACCTCCTTCTTCTCCTCTATCTCTTGTGCCAATGGCTGCTAGAAATTATAAGGCCTCAGATGCTGGTAGTCCTTTGATAGCACCTATGCCTCCTACAGTGTGGGCTCCAATCCCGACTTCTTCTTTAAAGGTTGTCCCTAATTTCTTCGGGGATGATTCAAAAACTCTGTCAAAGCACTTGCAAGATGTAGCTGATGTATGTCTGGTGCATGGCATTACCATTGAGAATGTGGCTTTGTGATTACTCCCCACCTCTTTCAAAGGGAAGGCATTGGACTGGTATCATACTCTTTCGGCTAATACAGTTGCCACTTGGAATCATCTTGGAGATCCTTTCTATGAGCAATTCTCAAATAGTGGTGATAGATCCTCGCTATATCACCAGTTGGCTCATATAAAGAGAGCTCTCCATGAATCTTTGGTTGATTTCAATGCTCGGTTTCATTTGACTTGGTAGAGAGTTCCTGTCAGTAGTTGACCGCCTCCAGATCTGGCATTCATGTTCTATTTAAAGTCTATAAATGTTGATATTTCTATGATGCTACAAGCTCTCAGCGGAAATACCCTACCCGATGCATATAGCCTTACCATCACTGTAGAGAATAATCTTATTGATGCTAGAAAATTGGTGCCGAGACCTATCATGCCATTATTCCTAGAATTGACCGTAGCAGAACCAAAGGTAGCTTCAACCAACGTTCCTACACCTCCCCAGTCTATGTATGTGTACTCGGGAATGATGTCGAGCATGGCTCTAGTGCCTAACCCCCTAGCGGCTGAAGTGAACGACGTGAAGAATCAGATACAAACCATGACAAATGAATTGACCAGTATGAAGCGGCAACAGTCTAGCTACCAAAAGCCTGCTTACTAAAACTACCAAGGCGAGAAGACTCCTTTCCAGCAGAGCCAGTGGCAGGATAGATCGCGCAACAATACCCAAGATCAACAAAACAATCAGATCGTCCTTTTGACTATGTCGATGCAGACCGTCTATCCTAGTTCAAGCAAGGATCTAGTAGCAGGACAAAACAATCTTGTTGAGGAGACTAATTCATGGTGCTTCCCTTGCAATGATGCACATACGCCCTAGAATTGTCCATGAGGGAATTTACAACAAAGAATAGCAGAGCAACAAAGTTAAGGCATCATGCCTGATCATGGAGGTCATGCACATGCCTCTTACCAAATGGACAATGCGGTTCTCACTGCTCAAATGCAAGGAATGTCTATAGAGCAGGAGCTAGAAATAGCTCCAGACCAGGCACTCTTTTATTGGATGGAAGGAGAGGAGTCGACATTCCCAAATGATATTCTGGTAAACCAAGTGCTGCAAGTACAGTCGGATTATAATACTCATTCCAAGCGGAGGCTCACTAGAGAATTCACATCTTTGTAGACTCAAGGGTCACCTAATTCAACGCCTAGTCCATCAAAAAATTTGTCATCAGTTCCACAACAGTCCAAGGCGGTTGCTCCCAGTCCCCTGAATCCACCTCCTTCAAAGATAAGAGCTCCCATGGCCACCCTGGTTGTTGCCAAACAGCTAGATGCACCGGCTGCAAGGCAAAAGGAGCAAGCTACTATAACTCATCAGTCATGAACACCATTCAATGTGGTGAATAGCTAAAGAAATCCTCTGTTAATGTTTCTTTGTGGGATATCCTAGCCATCCCGAAGCAAAAGCTACTATTACAAAAGGCATTATCAAGAGGAGAAGACATGAAGATGCTTGAGCAGCCCTCAGAAGATAATACATCCAAGTCTAACTCGGATAGAGTTCTAGCAAATCAACCAAAAGAAAAGAAAGTAAAAAAAGAGAGTCAGTCTAAACCCAAGCCTTTCTTTCTAACACTTATCATTGGTAAAAAACTGCAACATAATTGTATGATAGACTCTAGTGCTAGCACCACCATCATTCCTAAGCAAGTAGCTGAAGCTCTGGGACTCGAATAGGAGCCTCTGAAGAAGGAAGTCGTGCAACTCGAAGGAAACAAGGTTGAAATCATCAAAGTAATCAAAGGATTTCCTATGACATTGTTTGCTTGTCCCAACATTACTGTGAATCAAGATAATGTGCTCATTGACGTCCCTCCTATGTTTGAGATATGTCTATCTCAAGATTTCACCGCAAATGTTATAGGTTATCTAGCATTGGGCTGGTCGCACCTAATCCTAAGAACCAACCATGGAGCTAAGATGAAGTTATTGTCGAAATATTTTCATTCCAAACATGTGGCTGATGAAGCCATGATCAATTTTGAGGTAGCACATACCTCAATCACTTCCGGAGAGATGCTAAATGTCAAACTCCTTGAAGAAGAAGAAGCAAGCAGCTCCAGGACAGAGAAAGAAGAAGCTATTTTAAATGAATTCATAGACACGGATCCTTTTGGCAACTATCATGCAACTGGGCTAGGAACATATGTCATACATGAAGAGGACCAGATAATGCCCAGAGTGACTAAAGAGTCTAGAGGTGAAGCGTCCTCAGAATTATGGACCTTGCACTTTGATGGAGCAAGATGCAAAGTAGGCATAGGAATATGTTTAATATCTCCATCCAAAGAAAATACTTTAAGTTATTACTATTTCCAGTTCGTATGCTCGAACAACGAAGCAAAATATGAAGGCCTTGTTCATGGCTTGAGCTTAGCAGAACGAATGGGTGCAAAGAAAATATGGGTGTTCGGAGATTCACAATTGGTGGTCAACCAAATCCGAGGGCTATCTGCCACCAAGAATGTTTGTATGTGATCATACTGACACAAGGTCTAGGATCTGATTGAAGGCTTCAAAGCATTCAACATCCAAGCTGTACCTAAAGAGCAGAACTTTGAAGAAGACCAAATGGCAACTGTCGGATCTCAGTTTGAGACAGCTTCTGAGTTAATTAACAACAAACATTCAGGGTGAGTGATCGTGGGGCCTGCAGTCCCAAATAATGATCAAGACTGGAAATTTTTTGATACCGATGCTCATATCACGTCATTTCTCCAGTTGTTCGAAGAATTTTCGGACCAATTATAGCCGAAGATCATTGAGGCCTATGAGGATCAAGTAATCCAGCTAAAATCAAACAAGCTTCCCAAGGGTCTAGTCACTCTCGAGAGTCTTTTTTATTCTGATGATGCAAAGAAAGACAAGAGAAAGTTTGTAGTTGATAAAGGCGACTATACCGATTCACACATCGAAGAAGATAAAAAGATTAAGGTCGGAAAAGGAGTCTCGCAGAAGAATAAAGAAAGGTTGAAACATTTTTGAGAGGATTATCTGAGTGTGGTAGCATGGTCATATGATGATCTTAAGGGATATGATCTTGGGATTATCCAACACACCATTGAGCTACTAGAAGGAGCAAAACCTATGCGTCAAAGGCAGAGGCTAATAAATCCAAAGATCGAGTCACTAATGTCACAAGAATTAAATAAGTTGATTGCATCTCGGATAGTGTTCCCGATCAAACACAACACTTGGGTGTCTAAACTAGTGTCCGTCTGGAAGAAGAATGGTGATATACGGTTGTGCGTTGACTTTCGAGACCTAAATAGAGCATCCCTGAAGGACCACCTACCCCTTGCCTTCCATGGAGTTAATTCTGCAAATAGTTGTTGGTTCTGAGATGTTTCCAATGCTGGATGGTTTCTCTGGCTATAATTAGATTTGTGTGAAAGAGGAGGACCAGCACAAAATGGCATTTACTACCAAGTGGGGGACATACGCTTATGCTAAAATTCCCTTCAGAATTTCAAATGTCAGAGCCACTTTCCAATGAGCTATGGACATTGCCTTCAAGGATTTGATACATAAGATCATTCTTATTTATCTTGATGACCTGACAGTGTTCTCAAAATCTGTCGAGGATCATTTTAATCATCCCGAGCTTGTCTTCCAGAAATGCCAAGAGTTCAGGATTTCTTTGAACCTAAAGAAATGTGTGTTTGGAGTCCCACAAGGGAAGTTGTTGGGTTATGTCGTCTCAAAGGAAGGTATTGCCATCGATCCAAAAAGGGTTAGAGCAATCAAGGAACTCCCTTTACCTGCCAACAAAAAAGGAGTTCAATATTTTTTGGGCAAGGTTAATTTCATCAGCCTGTTCATAGCAAACTTTGCAGGGATCGTTCGGCCCATCACCTTGATGTTGAAAAAAGACTAGATTTTCAAATAGACAGTGAAGCTAGAAAAGATTTCGAATAGATAAAAGAGGTCATCTCTTCTGCTCCCATGTTGATCAATCCGGATTTTTGGAAAGACTTCATTATGTACGTCTTTGGTGGTAACATGAGTATCACTACTATCCTGATGCAGAAGGACGATGAAGATAAAAGAGAATCACCTATTGCCTTCTATTTGCGCACTCTGAAAGATTATGAGGTGAAGTACAACGTTGTGGAGAAGAAAGCTTTTGCTATTGTAAAGGGGTTGAAGAAGTTTTGAAGCGGGCTAACTGGATAACCAAGATTCTTGAGTATGACATCAAAATCAAGCCAGTCAAGACTATGAAGGGGAAAGGGTTGTGCGAATATTTGGCAGAAAATAATGAAGCAATTACTGAGTCGGAAGTTCTGGAACCCGTGCTGCTAAATGAAGAGAGTTCTAAAGATGATTGGTTGGACGCTAGAATTAATTTTATGCAAACAGGAAGGTATCCGCTCGACCTCCCCTCATTTAAAAGGTGTTTTTATCGATTGCAGAATAATGGTTATGTACTATTGGAGGGAGTTCTTTTCAAAAGAAACTTCAATGGCGTCTTGTTAAGATGTGTAACATAAGAGCAATCAAAAAATATATTGGAGCAGTACCATAATGGCCCAGCCGAAGGACATTTTTCAGCAAAAACTACTGCAATCAAGATTATGTGTGATGGTTATTTCTGGCCTACGTTATTTAAGGACTCGTATTCATCGGTGAAGTCTTGCAGCGAGTGTCAGGTTTTTGTTGGAAAAAGGAAAAATGTTGCTATGCCACTGAAACCAATTGTTGTGGAAAAGCCATTTGCTCAATGGGGTCTCAACTTCATTGGCATGATCAATCTATTTTCATCAACCGGACACAGGTGGATCCTGATGGCAACTGACTATTTCACTAGATGGGTTGAGGTTGTACCATTGAAGAATGCAACAGAGGAAAAAATCATGAACTTCCTCGAGGAACTAGTAGCCAGGTTTGGCCCACCAAAGACAATTATATCAGATAATGCTAAATCTTTTCTAAGAGCATCACTCATCCGATTGCAAGATTTCTTTTTCAACTCGATTCTTGGATCGGCATATCGTCGATGCTACCTTACAAAGAAATAATTGATTTGCATGAAGCGCAGGAAGGTCTACGCAACATATCGACTCCGCCTGAGGCTGAGTGGCTACCCCTACAGACCGCCCTCTCTAAGCTCCGATCACACCACCAATGGATGAGGCTTTGGTCTACAAAACCAAAAGAATTATTGGGTTCCCCGTTCCACAAGTGAAACGTCCATGATAAGTTGCCAAAAGCTGTGAATATAAAATTCCCAAGCTCCCTTTGGGTTATTTTATTTTTCTTAAGTCCCGACCACACTCTCCTTTAGAAAAGCAATATCGGGCTCTCTTCATAAAATCTTTATGAGAATGTCACCACTTGTCAGCCAAGTGCTCCTCACAAGGGTTCCTTCTCTCACTTTGCAAATACCGCCGCCATGCTTCTACGTGTCAGTAGTTCACAATCCTCGGTTCCTTTTTTCCATCGCTCTCCTTTCGGCACCCGACCATAGGCCACATGGCATCAATCCACACACATTCCTCGATGGCCCCACCTTTCGCATAGTATGCTTGGAGACCTCCACGTATCTTCACAACGTAGGTTTTTTATGGCATAAAGGGAAGGATGAGCGTTGGCCCCACCCGCTTGCCACGTGATCTTCTAAAGGGCTTCATCACAAGGGAAAATTGACAGGCGACAACCTATCACCAGCTACCATGCTTTATAACTGCCACCATGAGTGGATAACATGTGTCGATGCTCTGCTCTGTTGGAACCATTGCCATCATTCACAGGGGATGCATCTGACTCTAAGGCATCCCCATTCATGGCTTGAATCTTTTCTATTGTAACGGCCAAGGGAAATCATTGCTAAAATATCATTACTAATGATCAGAGAATCTTTTATGTTACTAGCTCACCGAGCTAGGTTTTCATTATAAATATTGCTTCTTTTTTTGAAGCAAGGGTTCAAATTTTGACAGAAGAATTGGTAGAAGAACCAGGCCTTTTATTGCTTTATTAGATTATTGTAAAGAACTTGCAGATTGTGTCATTGTTTTGCCTTTCTATTTTCTTTGATATATGATAAGTTTAACTGTGTCATTATTGTATTGAATGCCTCATTTACAGAACTTCTATAAATTTAATGCAAGTTTGTTGGTTTAGATCATTTATTTGACTCCTCTTTCTAGTAAATGTGTATGAAACTTATTTTATGTCATTTAGTGAATCATTCAGGCTTCTATCTTTATTTTTTCCATTCTAGAACACAACAAACTACTGAACGGGCCCTTAAATCGCATCTGAAAGATAGATTTACTATGCCTATATCTAAATCTCGGTGCATCGCCTTAGTTAGATCCTTTTATTTTGTATATTTGCTTCCTTTTCCGATTCAAAACCCCAGTAATAGAAGAAGTCGACTTCTTTAAAATTTGGAGGTTACTCAGTCTAGCGCAATAGGTCCCCCCTTTGATTGAGTTTCCCACAAAGGGTTGTTACCTTTCCAATTTTTGGCATCAACAATATCTACTTGTTTCTTAGGAATAAGCCATTTAAATTTGCTTGCTTTGTGTTTCCATCTTTGGAGAAAGGAAGCAAATGTTTCTCCTTGATTTTATTTAACAAGGTATAAGTCATTTAAAGTGACTTCATGTTCAATGTTGTAGGAGAAATGAGCGACAAATTGATCTACAATTTCTTGAGATGTCTTAATACCTAGGGTTAAGTGTGAGAACCATTTAATTTCCTATCCACCTAAACTTTATGGAAAGAGGTGCATAAGATATGTATCATTATAGGACATCTCAAGGCAGGCTGTGCAAATTTCTCATATATGTTCTTTTGGATTACCACATCCCTTGTACTTGTCAAAATTTGATATATCAAAATTATGGAGGAATGGTGTCACTATTATATTCCTATCAAATGGGTAGGGGCATAGATATTGAAGAGAATATGATTTATTTCTGGTTCCCATCTATATATCATTTATTTTTTGTGATAAGCTCTATATTTTTTATGATAGATCATTAGGGGATTGTTTGGTGTTGGGTTATATGTGTTGTATTGGGGTTTTGTAGATAAATTGTATATCGAGTTTTGATTGGAGATAATGTTAGATGACATGTCATATGTTGTGTATGGGATATGTTGAGGTTGTGGGTTTTTTTGGTATCATGGGTTGTTTTTTGGTGGAGTTGTGTTATATGGACCATATTGATGTTGTGGAATTATGTGTTGTTGAGGGTTTTTTGGGTGATAATGGATGTATTGTTCATGTTTCTTTTGTGATGTTTGTTGTTGTTGTGTGATTAGTTATTTTTTATAGGCAACATTTTATTGTGTTTGTGGTATTTTTTGTTGTTGGGAGATGTGTTGATGTTGGTGAAGATGTTTTTGTGGTGTTAGAGGTTGTTGGAGAAAGTATTGATGTGTGGATTTTTTTGGGGTGTCAATTGATGTTATGGAGGTATAGGTTAATGGTGGGGTTTTGATTGATGTTGTTGAGGTATAGGTTGATGTTGTGGAGGCATAGGTGTTGTGAATGAACTAGTCCCATAGTTTATTGTGTTAGGATTTTCAAGATTTGGGATGCTTGGATTGGGTTGATTTGATGTTTATATTAAAATTGGTGGGATATTTACATTTTAAATACCTAGGTTTATTTGATTTCCTACACCTTGATTGTGGAACAATGGATTTACATATTGCCTTGAAAGTTTAAAAAATCCATATTGAATGGAGGTATGATAGGTTGATTTGACACATTTTGTATGGGAGGTATTGGTATTCATTCTATGACATGGTATCCAAAGGTTCAATTTCATATGTACAATTAATTTATGTCATAGTGTGTGTAAAGGCTTGTTCCCTAAGCATATTAACGTCAAAATCAACAGGTAGTTTGACACCTCCTTGTGCAAGTTTGAGAAAGTATTAATTATCGTCATCACATAAAATAGTATCAAGTGCTCTAACAAGATACGAGTCTTGTGTCATCTCTAATAGTTGCTCGAGATTATACTCTATTAACTCTTTGTTTTCGTTAATAATGTTTTCTTGATGATTGTTTGTTCTTGTTGTTATCTTTGTTATAGAGTACTATACCCTCTAGGATTAAACTCAGAACTAAGGATTCCCATGGTTATTTTGGTAGCACTCATGGTAGTGGGTACACTAGAACTACTAGGATTGGATTCCATGTTTTTCTTATGTTGGGACCTCATTATAGGCATAAAATTTGTAGTGATCCCTTGAGATATGGGGTGTGAAGTTGGATTAAGATTATTTGAGTGGATGTTTTCTTTGTTTCAAACTGAAATAGTAATGACAACTAAGTAGGCTTGGACCAATGTTTTGATGATGTTTGGATGGGTGGCAGATATGAAACCAACAATAGAAAAAAAATTGACTAGATCTCACATTTGATTGATGTTTGAAGATAATCCTTGCTTATACTAGAATGATGAGTCCAAGTAGAAAATGAATACCAAGCAATCTAGATCACAAAGATTTGATGCTAATTTAACTAGGTACTTTAAAATGATTATTTTCCAAACAAGAAGCTAAACTAGAGGATAAGATATGAGATCTAAATCGATGAACTATGTCAAATGTTGGTTATTGTTTGGGATGAGTTTTTTTGTTTGTTTTATGATGTTAAATAAATGATTGAAAATAATTTTCTTCATAGTGATTTAAACATAAAACATTCCACTTGTCCAAAGGTTTATATGTCTCTCCAACCAATACAAAAATATCTTACTTGTTTGGAGTTAACGTTAGTTTTTTTGAACTACCAATATTCTTGGCACTTCACTTCCTAGAATATTGTGATAGATGCTGATTTTTTTCCCTTTTTTTGTGTTACAAGTCCATTTCCAAAGAATAAGACAAACAATCTTTCCTCATATAATTTTGTAGCTATAATATTTCCTGGTGACTTGATTGTGAAAATGGTGGTGACATATGGGCTTTATAATTTCCTCAACATCTATAAAACTCTATTGATAACAAGGCTCATCTTAACCTAGTTTCCTAATTCAACATCAGTATATGTGAAACTCTTAAGGTAAGCCAATTTTATATATTATTTTTTATCTCTTGATTTAGAAGTAATGGTGATGGCATGTTTTTATAAGCATTTAATTTTCCCCTACTTATCCCATCACATGACTCTATAGTTATTCCTATCTCAAGTGTAATCTATTTTTTGGACCCGATCTATGGTTTTAGTTTAGAAAAACAAAAAAAAAATTCTAATAGTTTAATTTTTTCATGCTTATTTTTTACAGTTGTTCAATATTGACGGTAAACATTAGTATATCAAACTCTACAACATTTTATGATCTCAATATTTCCATGGTGTCAGAGCTTTCACTTCAAATTGATATATGAGCATAAAGGGTTCTTTGGGCCATTCCTTTTTATGGTGGGCCAAAATTCATCCAGATGTGTTATTTTTTGTGTTGGTGTGGTCATGATTCTCTTTTTCAAGGGGAACATGATTCATCTAAACAACTATGTAGTTAGATCCTCAAATGTAATATTTATTTTTTGTATTTTCAATCTTGGATATGTTTGCACTTTGTAGTGATGCTCTTTGGATTAACACAACAAGGATCATCAATGAAGGATGGAGAACTAAGAGCGGAGCATATTTAGGGTCGATACATAGAAAAATCTATCAAGAAATCCTTATATCATAACTATCAATGCTTTTCCATTGCTGAAAATTAAGTCCTAAATTTTTGGCTAAGTAAAACCCTTCCAAATTGCCGCTCATTGCAAAATCAAGAAGACCTTATATCCATAAATAGTTATCTACCCATTTTGTCATGGTAATTGGTTCTCAAGTACTTTGAAGCTTCTATTGTCTTGGCTTATCTATTTCTTAAACCTAAATAATAGATATTATTGAGAATGTCTCAAACTATTATAAATCATGTGTTGTATAGCTATAGTTCCTCATGCCTTTTTTCATTCTTCATTTTCCCTGCATATTAAATGGGTGGTAAAATTATGCATTTAGTAATGACCCCTTTATAATATATTTTCATGAAATTCAACTTAATACCACAAAATTATCATTTTTTAAATAAGACATGTTGAACCAAGAATAACATGCATCTCAACTAACTATGGTAATTACGAAAATGGAAGACAAGAATACATTTCTTTAAGCCACTTCTAATACAACCCTAGTATAATGAAATCATCATTCAGATTGACAACAATCATTTGGATATGGAAAATCAAGTACATTGGAAAATAACTTGATGTTGTTGATCAGTAAATAATTTTAAGTATTTTTTTATGCATGAGCTACAACACTTATTGGTGATAGGTTGATTCCATTAGTCTTTATAAAAGGGTCATGTTGGTTTGATTTTTGAATTTCATTTTCCTCTATACATTGATAACACCAATATGACCTCTTTATAAGGCTTATCAACCTCATCCTTTTAATTTCAAGGTACAAAATATGGTGCCTAAATTCTATGTTTTGTTTGTACCTACATATTGAGGCTTTTCCTCAAGTTTAATGGGACATGTTAAGCCTTGGCCATAATTTTTGAGACCCTTTCCATCATAATCCATTTGTAGCATCAACTTAGAGTCAATTTATTTAGTGTTCTTTTTGAAGCTAACAAATGATTCATCTAGATTATAAGAAAGAACTTATGGTACGTATATCTTAGTCATGATTTGTATGTCCTTTATAGTGGATGGTCTTCTCCTCACTCCATCACCATCTTCTTGGACATTATCACTTGTTCTTTTTTTGCTTGCAACTCTTCTTGAAATAACTCTATGACTCCCAAGAGGAAGTCGCCATAAACTTCCAATTGTTAGAGAAACCATTGTTGCTTTTCCACAAAAAAATCAACTTCTTATTTTTTGTCTAGCTTTAGAATTTGCTAGTTTGTTTCTATGAGCTCTAGAAGCCTATTATTTTTTTAAGGTTTCAACATGGTTGATCTATGCCACTAGAAACATAGACATTTTTATTAATCAAATATAGAAGAAAATAAATGCATCATTACATTGCAACCCTTATAGCCTCAAGGAAAATATTCTCTCTCACCAATGTGATATGTCATGTTGTGGGTATTCAATTGATAGTCTCATAAACACAAATTTCTTTACAAAGTCTTGCTCACAAGTTTTATGCCTATATGAACACTTTTAAACATTTGAAGCTAAGATGCAAGTAAAATGGCTATTATTGATTTTTGAAATTTTAAAAAATACTTATGTGAATGTGCATGAGCCCACATCTATAAACCAATTGCACCCATCAATCCACACTCTAAAACATAATACCACACACAAATGCTTAAACAATCGATAAAACCACAGTGCAAACAAGACTATGCTTATATGGATTTATCTCCAATAAATAGATGTTCAGAGAAGCAAGAGCTATAATTTTTAGATGGTGATCATGCTTAAATGCATTTTTCTATGAATTATTAGCGAATTTGTAAGAAAATAGCATAAATGGGTGAAAGAAACAATATCATACGAAACAAGATCAACACAAGTGATTTGCCCTAGAGAAATTTGATGTGGGAAGAAAACTCAAGCAAGAATCAACTATCAAAATCACTTGTGCAAGATTGCTCCATCAATAAGGGCTGCTAGAACACCTTCATTTGTAAATTAGAGAAAACTGTGTCTTCCAACTAGTCATCACATATAGGTATTAATGAAGGACTAATGAACTACACTTTCTAAGAAATTAAATAATAGTAAACTCAAATAAAATTGAGGCTAATAACACCATAAATTAGAAGACACAAAGATTTACCTGAGAACTAAAATTTGGGAAGAAAATGCTAGCAAAAATGAGGCAAAACACTCACTTATTCACTATCTTCAAAGGCGAATACAATATTTGGAATTTTGGGCAAACAATTAGTCTAAAATCAACTTAGTTCATCCCTTAAGATCATTACGATAGCTCTTTGTTACACACTTTTAGTCCTATGCTTTGCTTGTGATTGTCATTTGAACTTATGAACTCTATTAAAATATAATACACTCTTGTCAAGGATCATAGAGCCCTATAGAAGCTGAAAACAAGAGAAATTCAAAATATTCTTGGGTGTTTTAGAAGACATGATGAAACTGCCACTTTGTGCAACTTTTGCACAAAGCCACCTTAGAAGTTTCATAATTGTTGTGTTTACATGACTGCCACTTGACAAAACCAACATTTTCACACAAAGGCATGAATGCTTCATTTATTTTCACCACTTTTCCAAATTTTGATGCTTACATCTTGTTTCATGTGTGTGATGAGTTGTATTCCACTTCTCTAGTGAAGTCAATAGGTCTATTTTTAGATTACACTTCCCTATTGCAAAGGATTTTGGGATGAAGTCTCAAAGGATAGACGTGGCTTCAACCAAGATTTGTAAAACCCTTTTACACATCTGTCTAAAGGTGTTTGAAAACCAAAATGTATAATAGTATCATTTGCATTTCTCTCTTGTGGTCTTTCTTAACTTGGCATATGATTTCTCTTGTTAATAAAGGCACAAGCTTAAAAACTAGAAAAAATTAAGATAAAACATGAATATAAAGAATGAAAATTTAATTGTCTCATTTGAAATAGGTGGTTAATAGAAATGGTAGACACTTTAAAGATTATTTTTTTAGGATTTGAGTTTATGATTTAATAAGATGGCCTAAAAGTGGATGGAGCTTAAAGAAGGGCGATCGAACAAAAAAAGGTAGCAAAAATTTTAGGGGAGAATTTAAAGTGAAAACTTTTTAAAAAGTGAGTAATAATTTTAGGCTTTAATTTCTTTTTAGTGAGAACAAGTTAGGGTGGTGCTTAAGATAACATGGCAGTACAATAGGAATGAACATAGACTACTAAGAATAATAGAGGGACACAAGGATTTTTGAACATGTAAAATGATTTTAAAAAATTATATTGTAATTTTTTTTTAATTTTTGAACAAAGATAGATTTTTTGTTACAGATTTAAATTGATATTGCAAAAAAAAAAAATATGAAAGGATTAGCTTTAGATTATTGTACAAAAAATAATAATACTAAGATTAAACAAATCTTAGAATCTTAAATTCCTGCATAATAAAACTAGGTTCTAAAATATTATTAAACTAATAAAAAAAAGAAAGACTTTAGCTCTTCTCCTCCTCTCTTAGAGTGTGTCCAAGGTGCTTTTTAAATTTGGTAAACCTTCAACAATGCAGCTCACAAAAAATTAGTAATACCAAAGCTCTAGCACCATGAAAGGAAAAATAAAATGAGCAATGGAAACTACTGATTAATGAGTATTATTTGAAGGAATAATTTTACCAAAAAAGAGTGAAGCTAATCCAAGCATCAAAACCATGAAGAAGAGACACACAAATTTGATAAGAGGAAAAAATAAGAAAAAAAAACAAATATTATGAATAGAGCCAAAATGCCTAGGAATGATACAAAAAGAGAGAGAGCACTTAAGTGTTCTATCAGATTACAATGTTTTCTAGGCCTTCAATGGACAAAATTATAAATTTTGATATAAATTTCAACTGTGTATACATTTTGGGATATTCAAATCTCATTCTAGTTCCTCTAGGATTGGTTTGGGGAGCTATTGGCATGGTTATTTTGGGTGTACATAAACATCTACTTTTTTGAAGATTTTGTTTGACATTGAAAAATGAGTTTGAAGGTGAAGGTTTAGAAAAATAATTTTGATGATAACCATTAAGACTTTCAACTTCTCTTTCAATGTTTATGCTAAAACTTTCAAATACATGAAACGGGACAACCTATTTATATCAAAGTTTGTGATTTATTTTGAGGATGAAATACATTTGTTTCCTTTTAAGAAATTTTATAAATAAAAATAATTGATTGTAGATCTCATAAAATTTCTTTGTACACTATCATAGAAGCCTTGATTATCTTTCTTGTTAGACTTTTGAATCATATTATAATTTTCTATAGTTAATTGGAAAACCTTGAACATTCATTTTGTAGATAATAATTTAATTTGTTTTCTTCTTCTCAAATATTGCCAATATGGCAAAGCTCCAATGAAATACGGGAAAACTTATTTGTAGAGTCCAATAATTTACAGAACAATGTGTCCTTCCCATGGTTGAGCCTTTTGGTCTTGCGGAGGAGGTTGTCTCTAATCCTTTGCAATAGCCTACCCCTAGTACCATGCAATAGTCATCCCCTAGTACTATGTAATAGTCTACCCCTAGTACTATGCAGAGGACTTATTCAAAAGATATGAAGGTCTAATTTTCTACTTTATTCTTAAAATTGATACAAATTGATGTAATATTAAATTGGGTCTTCTTTTTCACTAATGTTTGGCTCTGTAGAGAAAGTGTGAAGGGAAATTCTTTGATAGCCTTGGCAAAATTGGTAGTGCAGAAAACTTCAGACCTCGAGATACGATCATTGTGTGCAATCAAATGGAGATGGTTAGTTGAACTTAACCTGTGAAATTTCACAGATGCTAGGAAATGTTCATAGAAGATATTACAAAGGATATTGAATTCTTTTATGTTTATTGAACTTATTTTAAGTTGTTTTGCATTCGCTATATCATAATTTTGGGGCTTTGATTTGATTTTATTCCTCACTCTCATCCTTGAATCCTTTTGAAAACATAACATCCATATTTGTGGATGAAAATCTTTGTTTCTTAGTCTCAGGCTAACATTTAGCCAATAAAAACATATAACCCAATAAATAGGCAATTTTAATGTGGTTAACATACTAGTTCAACTCCTAAGTTTCTTTTAGTTATGTGGGTAGCTAGCAACTAACACATAATTTATTGGGTTCGAGTATGCAATAGAATTTTGTATTCTTTTGATTCGTTATAATCATTATCAATGATAAATTTATTGATTATGGCACCATTACTTTTTGAGAGGATAAAAGAAAAACTCCAAAGAATTTGCTTACAATTTCAATAGGAATAAAGCATAAAGAAAATGTGAATAAAATGCATAAAAAGGTTTGAGTCTCATGTAGATGTTGTCTTATAAAGCTACAAATAAACGGACATAATTTTTCTCTCAATTTTAGGTGAACTAAACATTATCAACTAGGAACTGGTGGATTGTAGTGTTTTTTGAACCACTTTGATTTGTCAACATGTGTGTTATTGTTTTCTTATAGATTGAAGGTCCATCTCACTCAAATGGGACATTGCAAAGTTTTTGGTGTTGGCACAAATTTATTTTAGTGACAAGACTTCTTTTACTAGCTTTTGTCATTGACAACTTTACTCTTTACAGTATAAATACACAAGTATAATATTCACTACTTTCCATCTTTTTTCTTTTCATTCTTTTCATATTTCTTTTTCAGACATGATTTTTTTTTATGGAGAAAATTTATAGCATCTTGCGTTGTCATAGATGTTCATTATAGTTCTTGCACACTTTTTTCTCATTTCTTTGTTTTATTTTGTTTTCATAATTGGCCAATGTTTTTGTTCCCTACTTGAAATCCCCTCATCAATTAGTTCTTCTTAAGTAAGTTGTCTTATCAGTAATTGAAAGTTTGATTCTCTACTTGAAGAAATTTGTGAATGAATCTTTTATACTATATTGGTTTTATATTGAGGATTCATATAGTTTACCCATATATGTTTACCTTTAGGCGAAATTGCATTCAATGAAAAGACAACCTTTTGATGAGTCAAGAAGTGTTATCCTTGACAAAGAGCCTATTTTCAAGGTGTGACCGACGGATTAGTATGGGTTGATTATTCTTGATCCATGTAGAATCGAATCATAATTAAGCCACTAACGTCAATCTCAACAGGATCAATCAAATGCAAGCTAAACCAAGAATCCATTAAAACTAACATGCTAAACTATGAAAGCTTTTAAAATGCCTACTCTAATCCATTGAAACTTATCCTATTGGGGGAGTAGTGTCGTGTTGATGTGGAACAACAACCCTTTCCCAATCCTGTGGATAAATGATCTTGTTCCAATTAGTTTTATTGAAGAAAACTTATTCAACCATTGTGATATGTGTATGAAAACATGATTTTAACCTAAATTAACATGATGCAAGCTAATTTAACATGATTTTATGCTAAAATGATCTAGATATGTGAATGCAAAGCTAATCTAAATGGATTTTAAGCTAAAATATTCAAACCCTAATTAATAAATAAGCTAAATGGATGCATTGTGTGATCATGGAAGTCATTAATGGAAGCTAAGCTATTATGCAAGTAATTAAAATAAAAAGGTGCTAAATATGAGTGTGAGTGTGAGTGTGAGTGATTTTAATAGCATAAGTTTTATGTTAAAATATGGATCCATTTGTCTCCAAATAGTGACATGTTTATAGGAGAGCAAATGAAAAATGGAGGGTTGAGATAAAAAAAGGTTAATCAATGGTCAAGGATGAAAGAATTTGGAGGCATGGATCATGGATTCTCATCAGCGGATGAGAATCAATGATAAGATTTAATCAAGGGCTCACCTTTGTCCAAACAAACACATTTTTAACTTGCACAAGAAGTCACAAGTTAACTTGCACGAGAGGTCACAAGTTAATTTGCTCAAGAAGTCAAGTAAGTTTATTAGAAAAAGGAATATTGCCTTTTTTCAAATGAGTAATGAGAAGAGAATATTCTCATGGGTGAGGGAAAAAAGATTATTTAGCAAATTAAAACAAAATTTAATTGTGCAAAAGGGGAAGGAATATTCCATGGGAATATTCTCTTTTAGAGGAATGTGCAAAGGAGGAATATTCCTTTGCAAGGGGGAAATTAGATTTAATTAGATAATTGATAATTAAACAAAGATTTAATTATGTAATTAGGGGAATTGGATGATTTTCATTAAATAAAGTGATTTAATGAAAAAGGGAGAAATGTTATGAGATTTAATTAAATAATTTAGGGTTATTTAATTAAATAAGCGGACTTAGGGATTTAAATTAAATTATTTGATGTACTTAATTTAATAGGATGAAATGTTAGCATGAAAGGGGGTGAATTAATCTGATTAAATTAATTAGGTTAATAGATGCAAATGACATAATTAATTAAAATAGCTTAGCTAATTTAGTTAATTAAGCGAAAAGAGGATGGGCTTTAGGAGGAAATGATGTTAGTAATGTTAGTATACCTGATTGAGTGCATGATACCATTCATAACATTTTTTAATGTCTACATTTTTCCCCTCTTTGAAGTGAGGTACCTGCTACTTTGGTTCAAAGATTGATGCTCTTCGGATTAAAAACTATTGCTTAAATCAAAAAATCAAAAAATTCTAATTTTTAGATGCCCCACTATTTCCCTAGCGCAAGGAATAAGTTGGTTCCCTGCCCCCTTGAGAAATCAGGTGGAAATTTTGAATTTTTGGTTGATTTCTCGACAAAGGTTAAATGTTGCCCCAAGGGGTCCGAAAAGGGTCCGGGATGCAAAAAAATGTCAAAAATGTAAAAAATGATGCAAAATAAGATTCAGTTTGGCAAGATTGGTGAAAGTGATGAAAAAACCTAGTGCCAAGGTTAAATTAGGGCAAAAAACCCTAATTTGCAGGCTTAAATAGGTGATTGAGGGTTACATTCAATTCATTTGTGCATTCACACCTTAGAGAATTCTTGCAGTTTGAGCTTTGACCCTCTGACGAAATGGCGCAATGAGTGCTCCCACGACACATTTTCGATCGGGTTCGCGAGTACCAAAGGCCTCTAGGTGCAGGACCACCAATATGCAATTTGAAACTTGACTCGCATTTTGACTTTTTAGTACATTTATTGCAATTTGAATTTTGAATTTTGGCGGTGTCGCTATATAGCGACACTATTTTTAGAATCTGTAGACATCTAAATTTGATTACTTCCACATGATCAAAATCATCTACTCTATTCATCTATTTCATTAATAGTAATTAAATATTTTATTTAATCATTATTTCATTTTGTGCCTAAGGTTCCTAAAGTATGTAATTGAATAATTAAATACTTTACCTTACACCTTTTCTTCTCTAAATTAAATAAATAGGACAATTTATTTAATTTATTCATTTGACCTATTTGCATTAAAACCAATTTTTAATCCCTCTTTTTCTCTCCTTGTCACATTCTCCATAATCCTCTTTTAATCTGGATTAAATTAATTAATCCATGATTAAGATGTGCACCACTTAATCAAGATTAGTGTCACATCCTCCATAATCTCCCACTTGCCTCTAATCTCTCATTAATTATCTTAATCTTGTGTTTGCACAACCTTAATCAATGTCATTAGCCACATTTAGCATACTTTTTTTAGTCAACCTTTCCACTTGCCTTTCTTGGTCTTGACTCACTTTCCCATGTGAATTTTTAATTCACATTTATTCACCCAAGGCTCCTCTCTTCCCCATGTGAATTTTTAATTCACTTTTATCTTTCCAAGGTTTACCCTATCCCCATGCAAGTTCTAGAAGACTTGACTTATCATTTTACATGTGCCAAGGACTTCTAAAAATTTTGACTTGTCACATCACTCACATGTGGAAAATCCCCATCCTTTTGGAAACTCTCTCTTATCCATTAGACTCTCTCAAAAATGTGAATTTTTAATTCACATTTATTTTTCCAACCGCTTTCCCATTTCCCATGGATATTTTTGAGAAATTCTAAAATTTCTCAAATATTTTTTTCATTCTTATTTGGGGACAAGAAGTTCCTTTTTGAGGAAATTTGTTCATCCCCCAAGGTACCTACAAGGTACTTTTTCTTCCTCCACATCATGTACCTCTCTTCCACCTCATTTCCACATCATCCCACCCTAGGCCATCTCACATTCCACATGTCAATATGTGAGGGCTCGTGAGTCTTCAACTCACCATAGCCCTCCATCTTGACCTTGTTGGCTTAATCTCAACTATTGAATTCTCTAGAGAATTCAAATTGTTCTATAAATACCCCCTCATTTATCTCATTTGAACAATCAATCTTTTTCTATCAAAACTCTTGCAAATTCTTCATTTGAGCTTATCTTGCCTTTACCATAGTATTTTGAGTTCACCATTACCATGTCTTCACTCATCTTGCATATCACTTTGCATATTTGATTTAACTTGACATCCAAAGAGCACACAAACATCCAAAGATCAAGGGCTAACAAGGAAGAAGCAACACACATGAAGGTATAATCACTCTTTATTTTATTTTATCTTGCTTTCATGTTTATCATTCCTTAGGCTAATCGTTGAGGTGTCCTCTTTGTGTTATTTATTTTATTGCATTAATAGTTTGTTTAGCATCTCATAATAGGACTTAACATTTTAAGGATCACATTTTTGGCACACCCGGTGGGACCCACAAACGAGTCTCTTTGTTTTACGTTTGCTATTGTTTAAATTGTTTGCAGGTTTGGGTCGCAGAGGGGCGGATTTGCCCCGTAGAGGGGCAGACTTGCCCTCCCGGCAGATTTGCCCTCTTGTTTCAACATTTTTAACATTTTTTTGCAGAGGGGTGGATTTGCCCTCTTGTTTCAGCATTTTTAACAGTTTTCTATAGAGGGGTGGATTTTCCCTCTTGTTTCAACATTTTTAACTATTTTTCTGCAAAGGGGCGGATTTGCCCTCCTATTTCAACATTTTTAACAATTTTTTGCAGAGAGGCGGATTTTCCCTCTTGTTTCAACGTTTTTAACTATTTTTCTGCAGAGGGGCGGATTTGCCCTCCTATTTCAACGTTTTTAATAGTTTTCTGCAGAGGGGCGGATTTGCCCTCTTATTTCAACGTTTTTAACTATTTTTCTGTAGAGGGGCGGATTTGCCCTCCTATTTCAACATTTTTAACATTTTTCTACAGAGGGGCAGATTTTCTCTCTTGTTTCAATGTTTTTAACTATTTTTTTGCAGAGGGGCGGATTTGCCCTCCTATTTCAACATTTTTAACAATTTTCTGCAGAGGGGCAGATTTGCCCTCTTGTTTCAACGTTTTTAACAGTTTTCTGTAGAGGAGCAGATTTGCCCTCTTGTTTCAACATTTTTAACTGTTTTTCTGCAGAGGGGCGGATTTGCCCTCCTATTTCAATGTTTTTAACAGTTTTCTGCAGAGGAGCGGATTTTCCCTAAACAGCACATTCGAGAAGGTAAACAAATTGCATTTTAGATTTTTTTTTTATCTCAGTTTGTTGTTGTTTTGAAGTTCTAACCCCCTAACTTTGTTTATTTGTGGGTGTAGTTGGATTTATTACTAATACTTTGCAGCATTTTGTGGTTATTCACAAGAGACGAACGATAAAACAGCTAACACTTGTTTGCAGGACTGTTAATTTACGTAAATTTTAAGTCTTTTATTGTTGTTTTCATCTAGGCACATAGTTTAATTAGGAGGAAGTAATACTTGTTGTGTGGTGTGTCTGTTTTTGTGTTACCCAAAGGGGGCATCAATTTGTTTTCACCTTCCCCTTGCACTTTGTGTGGACCGAAGGGGTAATTGGAAATGATTAATGTCTTCTTTTTAGAGGGACTTACTTGGGGATTTCATCACCCCAAGGGTTGATCCCAACCATGCGTACCCGGGGGGTATAAAAATGGGGGAGAGCCAAAGTTGTACCGCAATCCAATCACGTCATGTTTGGCAGAGCATCAAAGCTAGGGTGATACCTAGATAGACATGATGAGTTCGTCAGAGCCTTTCAATATCTCGTTGGGGTTCCCAACTCACACTTGTGATAGGTTGGTGTTCATGGTTGTGCCTCACGTACCGAGATTATATCGAGGACTCCCTAGAAACCTTGTGCATCATAGATTAAGACCTTTGTTAGCCATACCCCTTAACACTAATCATAGGATTGTGCTTGCTTAAAGTGTCTTTCTATGAGAAACCAGTAAATCTTGATAAGTCAGCCTCATTGAGTCATTTCAAGTCCTTGTCATAAACCAAGTCCCTATTTTTTTGCAGAGGGGTGGATTTGCCCCCCTGGTCCATTATTTTCCTATAGAGGGGCGGATTTGCCCCCATTGATCCACTATTTCCCTGTAGAGGGGCAGATTTTCCCACCTGATCCACTGTTTTCCTGCAGAGGGGTGGATTTGCCCCCCTAATCCACTATTTTGACTACAGAAAGGCGGATACACCCTCCTAAATAGACAATTTTACCCCGTTTGACTATTCCAAGCCTCCATTTAACCACCCCGAGTCTTCATTTAACCGTTTGATCATCCTAGACATTCATTCAACCAATCCAAACATCCATTTGACCATTCCAGGCCTACATTTAACCTTTCTAAACATCCATTTATCACGTTCCCATTGATCATTTCATAATTTGGGATACCCATTCTACCATCCTACCGTGTGACTTAAAGAGTTTATTTTTCTTCAAAAGGAACGCTTCAACAACACGCCCATCATATAAGGAACCTTTAGGACATCCTTAATTTGCATCCAAAAGTCCTTTAAACCTTTGTTATTACCCGAATTGACCAAGACATTAGGTTTGATCATCATCTTATATCAATCATTGTCTTCAACGTAATCAATCTGTTTCGATCATGAGGCAGATTTGTGTTGAAAGTCAACATCATTGGCCCAAATCAATCCACCTTTATCTCAAGGCGGATTCGGGTGTCATGATCATTGATTTAGCCAGTTTAATCCAATCAACCAATGTTTTAAGTCACTTAGGGTGATTTCTGAATTGGGCTTTAGGATCCCCTCCATCAATGAATCCTAATCCATCATCCAATCCAAAGCAAACTTATCCAGTTGATCCAAAAAATCCAATCCAATCTATCCAAATCCAATATCATCCAATCAAAATCATCTAATCAAATCCAATCCTTATCCAAATCATCAAATTTATACATCATCAATTGATCCATCATCTTACCAATCGGTCCAACATCCAACCCAATCCTACAATCCTAGTCCAATCTGAATCAATCAATCCAAATCATCACCTAGATCCTTTAGAAGTTTCATCTTAAAATCACTTAGTTGTTTTGCACGTTCATGCCCATTCAGACCCGTTCACAAACAAAAATGAAAATAGCAAACCAATAAACCCAATTTTCCCAACCAAATGTCCCTCAAGATCCCAATAACATTCCAAACAATCCACATGATCCCCATAATGGCATCTCATCCCAATCAAACACCGACATCCAGAATATCACACCACCCGGTGACGAGAACATGTTCAATCAACTTGAAGTCACCGTTAACGAATATCTCAGTAATCCTGCCAATGTTCAAATGATGAATCGTCTCCTCAATGAATATGGGGATAAGATCCTTGCTACCCTACTCATGAAGGGAGTCAAACCACCATCAAACTTTGATGCCTCACCATATATCCTTCCAACATCTGCTGATCTACAAGCTTCGCAAAATGTTCTAGGAAATTCCTATACCCCAAGAGTGCACCCATGGACAACTGGTACCACCCTGAATTTGGAAATGTTGTTATCCATCAAGTCCAAGAGTATCCTCATCTTTCTACCACAACATCTACTATTCCACCACTAGATCCTAATGATCTGCATGCCTATGGCATGCCATCATACATCCCATCTACTCCACCACTTCCTCCCCCATATCCTAATATTGGGGGCACACCTACACTTACCAATTTTCAACCTCCTGCATTTCAAAAACCTCCAAATAATCCACACCAATCCACCACACTACCAGCACCACCACAACATATTGCTACCGCTCTAGCTTCATCTCAACCCTTACATCCACAACATCTGCAACACACTACCATTCTTACACAACCATCACATCAAGTAGTGAAGCCTACCTCACAAAAACCACCGCATAACTCTTTCGTGGTCGCCCCCCAACAACAACATATCTCATCTCACCCATCTCATCAACAACAACCACAACAACGACCCCCATAATAACATGTGCATATCCCTACACAAACACACCATAATCCGCTTACTAAGTACCTTTATCATCCCTCTAGCACATACACTATTCCATCCCATCTCAATATGAATCTTCATCAGAATGCACAAACCCAACCACCACCTTACACCAATCCTTCGCAGCCGCATAATCATCCCCACCAACAACCATCGAAGCCATCCCCATATGCCACGCAACAACCCACCATTGCACAACAATACCAATCCTATCCGCCCTACTTTCAACAACAACCAACTTATCAGCAGGGGGCACCTTACATTTCCTATCACCAACAACCATCATCACATCAACAAACAGGCCCTACCTCCATGTATTACCAAAATTCTACACAACAACAAGATTCGTCCCTTGCTTCCTACTATCAACAACAATCGCCTTACCAACAAGTGGTTCCCACTCATCACAATCAATCATCCAACTATCGATCCACTTATAATCAGCAAACACACTCGTATCTGACTCAACCGATCTATGATCCGACAGTGGTAGGGCCATCCTCATCATATCCATAATACTATCCATACAATCAATCCACTTTGACTCCCATCAATAAGGACTTGGAAGAAGTAAAAGCAGCATTAAAGGATCTACAAGCTAGAATGGGTAAACAAACATTCAAGTTTGAGGACATATGTCCTTATCCTTTTGATCCCTCCATCTCCTTGGTTCCTTTGCCCAAGCATTTTGAGATACCAAAATTTGATAAATACATAGGAACCAAGGACCCTAGAGCTCACCTTCAAGAATTTTATGCTCATTTCCAAGAGGTCATGCATAATGACAATTATCTTATCCGACTTTTCCCTAAAAGTCTACAAGGAGTTGCCCTTAACTGGTTCATGGGCCTTGAAAAATGATCTATCAAAACCTTTGCACAATTATCTGAACAATTTGTCTCCCACATCTCTTTTAATTTGGAGAAGTATATTGACACACTCAATCTCTTGAAAGAAAAACAACGTGATGGAGAGACCTTTACAAGTTACTTGCAAAAATGGCATGCCTTGGCCAGCAAGATGAAATTCTCACCATCACAAAAAGACATGGTCACGTTATTTATCAAAAATTCCCACCCAGATATGACTTATAACTTCCAACTCTATTGTATCACCACCTTTGCGGCACTTGTGGAGAAGGGTTCCATCTTGGAATGAGCCCTTGTTGCAAAAGGGCAAGTCAAAAAATTTAATTCTGATAAAAAGAAGTCCTTTGGGGATAAACCTCGTTATTGGAATAGAAATAAAAATGTTGTCAATGACAATGTCACTAACACCAAACATGTTCAGGTGGCCACCACCACACAAAATACCCTCCTCGGCAATAGCCGTCAGTCCAGAATGCCATATCCGTCCCCCAATGGGCACCACGGCAACAATCCAATCAAAATAACCAAGGGGGGAATAGACAACAATTCACTCATTTGGGAGAACCACTTAGCATGGTGTTTAACAAGCTTCTTCAAGCCAATTATCCCATCACGTATTTTGTCACCAAACCTCTTGATACGTCTAAACCCAAACCTGCTTGGTTTAAAGACAACGAATATTGTGAATTTCACAAGATTAAGGGACATACCTTGGATAAATGTCAAGGCCTAAAAACTTAAATTCAAGGCCTAATCGATCGAGGTGAAATCCATGCAGATGCTAACACATCATCTTCGTCTAATGCTCAACTCTAGATATATCAAAACGCTTTTCCTAACCACAATCAGGGTCCTAGTACTTCCAACCCTAATCCTAGATCTAACAGCAATAACAAGCAAGGTAACAACACCAATAACATCAGCTATAAAAATGTGCCATACAATTACCAAGGTGTGGTCTCATATGTAGAACAAGTGAAGCCACGTGTATACATGATGCATGTCAAAGGAAAAGATCCATAATGTGTTGTTACCACTCGTCGAGCCCGCATCATAGTCCCAGCAGCTCCTCCATCTACCCAATGACCATCCGTCAGTTCACAATATAATCAAGACTTAAGTCATCTCTCGTACATCAAGACATCTTGACTAAGGCTTTACAAAGCACACAAGTGTCTGATGATATTGACCCCACCCAATTCCAAGCATTGGTAGGAAATCTCTCATCAACCTATTAGTTAGCCTTTAGCCAAAAAGATATGTCGCGTCTTGATTCAAGCCACAACCGCCCCCTCCATCTTGAGGTTGGTGTAAATTGTCAAAATTTAAAAAGGGTACTGGTAGATAATGGTTCGGCCCTAAATCTTTGCACATTAAAATTCATACAATAGGTTGGATACACCCAGGCTGACTTGAGAAGTCAAGTTATCACCATCAAGGCATATGATAATGCAGAGCGAGATTCTGAAGGAATTATTTGCCTCCCCATTCAAGTGGGCCCCATTGTACAGTACACTATGTGTCATGTTCTGGACCTTGACCTTCCATACAACATCCTTCTTGGTCATCCATGGATTCATTCTATGCAAGTCATCCCATCCACCTACCATCAATGTTTAAAGTTCCCATTTCAACGAATGGAAGTTACCATACAAGTTGATCCCCAACCATTTGAATATTGTCGTGCCTTAGAAGCTTCCTTTCCGCATTCACATTATTTCCCAGGATTTGAAATGGGGGCATCCCAAACATCTTCTTCTCATCCATCCACCAATACACTAATCACCTCATCTACACCATCATCCACCCCTGCTTCCACCATCACCAAGGTCCAGATCATAGACAAAGGATGTGGCGAATACGAAATGCATACCACACTAAATGTGGCAACCATGCCACCCTCACCCCGTACATATGGACAACCAACTCTGCCAGTACCAAAAGTAGAAGAAAAGACACTTACACTCACCTCTGAGAACATGGGTTCGACAACATTCAATGATCTGGGATCCCTCCAGGATCAAATGGAAGCTGATATCAGCTAATGGGTTTATCGAGAGGAACTTGAGCCACCATGTCCCCTTATAGAATACTTTCAAGAATTTTACCCACGTGCCTCCAAGTTCATTGAAAAGTGTCATTACCAAGGTGGAGGCCTTCATGTGGAAGAACAAGGAAAATGCCAGCCCATTGAAGCAACTAACATCCGACCAATAAATTTGGGCTTGGGTTATAATACTAAACAGAAGGGTCCTACAAAATCCTCTAGCACTTCTAACAATGTTAGTGTTAACGATGATTCCCTCGAAGACATACCAGAAGAAGAGTCCATCATACATGCATACGATGATTTGAATCACGTTGACCTCCCTGCCATGTTCAAATGCTTGTCTGTTTGCACCATAACCTTATCCCTCAAACATCCTGAACTTATAGATCATGACCTACAAGGTAGCACACCTATCGACACATTTACCTCAGAGGATACCTACGTACATCTCATGGGATTGGGGGAAGATGAACGCCCTAACCGCAAAAGCAAAAATAAACAAAAACAAAATAGGTCAAGTGAAAACCTCACTGAGGCGCCTTTTGACTGGGAAAAAGTAAAAACAATGGGTGTATCTGACAGTGAAAACCTCAATACGGCACTGGAAGATGGGGATGTTCATCTTCCCCTTGTGGGAACACAAATACCTGAGCATTCTTCTCTTCTCATTGAAGAGACACGAGAGGTAAATTTGGGGACAAAAGAAAATCCAAGGATCACTTATGTAGAAAAATCCTTATCAGAAGTAGAGTATTTTACTATTTTCCAAATTCTCAGAGAAGGGGTTATCAATTTTGCATGGGCTTATTCCGATATGCCTGGCTTGGATCCTAATCTTGTCGTACACCATTTGGATGTTCATCCAGATGCCAAACCTTTCAAGCAAAAGCTTTGAAAGATGCACCCACAAGTAGCAATATTAGTTAAAAAATAATTGGAAAAATTACTAGATGTTGGCTTTATCAGACCCATTGATTGTTTTGATTGGATTTCCAATAGAGTACCTGTTGCTAAACCTAACAGAGACATCAGGATTTACACAGATTTATGGGATCTTAATAAAACCTGTCCAAAAGATGACTTCCCATTGCCTAACTTCAACATGTTGGTCGAAATTACTGCAGGACATGAGATGTTATCCCTTATGGATGGCTTCTCTGGCTACAATCAGAACCGAATTGCCCCTTAAGATCAACACAAAATCGTTTTTACAACACCCTGGGGTACCTTTTGTTACAATGTCATGCCCTTTGGCCTCAAAAATGTGGGGGCAACATATCAACGAGCAATGATTGTTATATTCCATGACCTCATCCACATTATCATGGAAGATTATGTCGATGAATTGCTAGGAAAGTTCGGAACCAGAGAAGAACACCCTGCCATCTTGAAAAAGAACTTCGAGCGCTTGGAGCAGTACAAGCTAAGACTGAATCTGAAAAAGTGTGTGTTTGGTGTCACATTAGGGAAATTGTTGGGCTTCATAGTTTCCCAGAGGGGCATTGAGGTTGACCCTGCTAAAGTAAAAGCTATAATGGATATTCCTCCACCTAGAAACCTGAAACAGTTAAGGAGCCTTCAAGGAAAGCTACAATCCATTTGTTGGTTTATAGCTTAGCTTGCAGATAAATGTCAGTCGTTCACTCACCTTTTGAAGAAAGACACCACCTTAAAATGGAATCAAAAGTGTCAATTGGGTTTTGATACGATCAAAGAATACTTGGCCCACCCACCAATCTTGATGCCACCTATCCCTAGAAAACCCCTCTTGCTATACATCTTTGCCACTTCAGTTGCACTGGGGGCATTGTTGGCACAACATGACGAATCCTCAAAAGAGCAGGAAATCTATTACATTAGTCGAACACTAGTCGGTTATGAACTTAATTATTCACCAATGGAGAAAGCATGTCTTGTTGTGGTCTTCAGTACACAAAAATTATGTCATTATATGCTTAGCCATCCAGTAAAGTTGATATCAAAAGTTGACCCCCTCAAGTACCTGTTATCTAAGATAGCCCTAACTGGCCAAATGGCTAAATGGATCATGCTTCTAAGTGAATTTGATATAGAATATGTGGACAAAAAAGCAATCAAAGGGCAGGTAATAGCAGATCAGTTAACAGAAGCTCCATTAGTAGATGCCTATCCCATAGATGCCGAATTTCCAAATGAAGGAGTCTTTTCAGTATCAGAAGCTACCACATGGACACTGTACTTTTATGGATCACACACTAATAATGGATCGGGGGCAGGAGTCTTGCTTATCACCCCCCAAGGTGATTACATACAAAAATCGTTCAGATTGGATTTTCCCTGCACCAACAACATCGTCGAATATGAACCCCTTCTCACAAGCCTTAGAATGGTAGTTCAATGGCACATCACTCATCTACAAGTTTTTGGTGACTCCCAGTTAGTTATAAAATAAGTCAATGATGAGTTTCTAACAAAGAATGACAAGTTGTTGCCTTACAAACACATGGTGGATGACTTCAAAAAATACTTTTCCTTCATCCAATTTGAGCAGATCCCAAGACTCCAAAATAAGGCAGCAAACGCTATGGCTACCATTGGTTCTCTCCTTGACATGCCAAAAGACCACACTGATTGTCAGTTCCTAGTCGAGCAACTCCTAATTCCAGCGTATGATATCCCTGAGAGTGACATGGTGTGTGATATTGTAGGTCTTGAATCCCCTTGGTACCATGAAATTTACACCTATATTCATGACAACACCCTCCCGCCTGATCTCACAAGAAACCAACGTAAATCATTTATCCAACGTATTGCCCACTACACCATCATCAGTGATACACTTTATCGACGTGGGTATGATGGAACTCTCCTCCGTTGTTTAGACGAAATTGAATCCCGCACGACATTAACAGAAGTGCATAGTGGTATTTGTGGGGCCCATTCTAATGGTACAACCTTAGCCAAAAGGATTCTAAGAGCAGGGTACTACTGGCGTACAATGGAACATGATGCTTGTGAATTTTTCAAAAGGTGTCTTTCGTGTCAACAACATGCAGATTTGATTCACCCCCCGACACAAGAGTTGCAACCTATCACGACACCTTGGTTGTTCTCACAATGGGGTTTCGATTTGGTTGGCAAGATCTACCCTCCATCCTCTGATGGTCACACTTTTATCATCACAGCCACTGAATACTTCACCAAGTGGGTGGAGGCCATACCACTCACTCAAATCACTAGTGTTCAAATCTCCAAATTCATCCTCTACCATATCTTCTGCAGGTATGGTATCCCCTCTGCCATCATCATCGATAACGGAAATCTATTCAAGAATAAGTGCATGAAGTCCCTCTATGAAATATATCATATTCAACATCATTGGTCCACCCCCTATTACCCCCAAGGTAATGGACAAGCAGAGGCGACAAACAAAACATTGAACAAAATCATTAAGAAGATGGTCAATAGCACTGGCCGAGATTGGCACCTCCATATCCATCCTTCTCTTTGGGCCTATCGTACATCCATCTGCACCCCCACCGGTGCTACTCCATACTCCCTTGTCTATGGCGCTGAAGCCATCTTGCCAATCGAAGTCGAAATCCCTTCACTCTGAATATCACTCAAGAATCTCATCACTGACGAAGACACCCGAGTGGCACGCCTGGCACAATTGGAATTGTTGGATGAAAAATGGGTCAAGGCTTATAACCATCTGCAAGCCTATCAACACCGACTCAAAAGGAGCTACAATAAGAAATTTTTCCCTCGCCAATTCAATTTTGGTGATTTGGTCCTTAAAGAGAATCAGCGGAATCAACAAGATCGAGAGAAAAAGGGTAAGTTTGAAGCTAATTGGTTAGGCCCTTATGTCATCACCATAAAGTATGGTTTTGGCGCCTATAGGCTATCTACCCCTGAAGGGGAGTCCTTGGAAGAACCCATCAACATCATGCATCTGAAGAAATCCTATACTTAGATCAGCTGGGGTATCCTTCCTGGTTAAATCTCAAAAAATAAAATAAAAATAAAAAAAGTCAAAAAAGTACAAAAAAATAGTAAAAAGAAATAATTCGTCCTATGGTGAAAACCACCCCTGTGTGGCGCCTTGGATACGTACGATTGGTGAAAATCTGGCAATAGGCACCTCTTGTATAGGGCTTAATCATTATCTACCTCGCGTCCTAGTTACTTTATGGCTTATCCATCGGCTCCTCAATTCCCATATCCTCCCATCCGCTTGCATCACCTCATCGCTTGGTATATTTCTGGTTGAGCGTTGGACGACCATCATCCACTATCTGACATCCTGAGCTTGTTATCCTAATTTGAGCTTGTGTCATCTCATCATTTCCATCTCCATCTAGGTCTCATCATGTCTTGTCTTGAACTACAACGCCTATGTGCTTGCACATAGGTAAGGCTAATATTTTGATCGGCCCCAAAGGCATTTTGTCCTTCATCATTTGTCCTCATGGTCCACTTTTCAATCTTGTCCATCCTCGGTCTTTCATCCTTTCTGAACTATGTTGCCCCTACGCTTTCACATAGGCAAGGTTGATCTTTTGATTTTCCCCCAAGGCTTATGTTTGTCTTGGTCACCCATCAGTTTCCATCAGTCCACTTTTTGCTCTTTTACCATAGTCTTTTCCTGAACTATGAGGGCTCTGCGCTTTCACGTAGGCAAGGTTGATCTTTGATCAACCCCCGAGCCCCTAGGTCTTTAAGTTGTGTCTTGTCCTCTTGTTTTCAAGTATGTCTTTATCATCGCTGGTTCTTCACAAACAAGATCTTCTCGTGTCAATAAGTCTGCTTAATGGCAATTATCTTGTGTCATCTAGGTCACTTTAGTTTAGTATGCATCATCGGTCTTAATAGGATGCATCTTTCCTAACATACCACATCAACCCCATCCATCCTTGGGATCTTATGGTAAAGGACGCTTGCAATTGATCATGATCTTTTGGTACTTTTGGATTTTGTTTATTATTTGAGCTCCCTCTCCTAACTAGTCAAGATTGCCACAATCCATCATATTATGGTGTGTTTTTCCTAGTCAACGCAGGGGCACCTCTTGACTGTTTTATTGTTGTTGTCTGCTGGGATGCTCCACGTGGTACCCACCAGGATTCCTCCCGGATCCTGCATTATGTGGGGGCATCCCTTTGTGCTTGTGGTTATTCCAATACCTAGCCCGACCAAAGTCATCCTGACTCTGGGGTATTGGGATAACCTTCTTGTTTGTTGTGTTTGTTTTATGCATTAGACACTAATCCGTCTTGATTTACATACTTTTATGCTCGGTGTCTTATGCTATAGCAAAAATCAATGCTCTTAAGGATGGAAAATTGCATTCATGTTGCATTTCATCTCATTGCATATCCCCCCTTCATCCATCCTTGCTCCTACATCTATGACTCCTGATCTTGGTTGTGCAAACTTTCATTCCTTCTTACTAAATTTTTTTCTCAAGATCCTTACAGTTCTTAACAAGTACCGTGCCCCACACACCATATGCCTATCACCTACCCATTGATACTTATGTTTACATTATATTTAGTGTGTTAGTTCATCATTTAGCCATATTGCATCAATTCATTTAGGTTCATCATTTATCCATTTGCATCAATTCATTTAGGTTCATCATTTATCCATATTTGCATCAATTCATTTAAGTTCATCATTTATCCATTTGCATCAATTCATTTAGGTTCATCATTATCCATATTTGCATCAATTCATTTAGGTTCATTTATCCATTTACATCAATTCATTAGGTTCATTTATCCATGATTACATCAATTCATTAGGTTCATTCATCCATACATTTTCATATATTTTCATACCCACCTATGCATCATTGTTAGGCCCATATTAATTACATCGTATACACAATTGCATTACCATTCATAAATCATTAACATCATCCATAATCACATCATCCAAACACGCATAAATAAATCATTAACATCATGCATTGTCACAGCATCCATATCAACACAACTCATCATATACATGTGCATAACATACATCATATATCATACAAACATCAATATAAAACCATATGCATAACATAAATCATTCGTCACAAAAATGTTCGACATAATGTCAATGGGGACCATCACATATCATCATCAAAATAATACAATGTTCATATCCAAAATATAGTCACATCATAACCACCTACATATCATCCTCAAATAAGACGCATAATCTAAGAATATGTGCTACACCTCCATCCGATACCTATCAAATCACCTGTATCCTATCACCTGTCCTTTACCTGCCCTGAGCTGCCCACACCTGACCTTTGAGGAGACTTAGGCTCCGGTCCCCTATATGTCAGAGTCACCTACGACTCATGAGCCAGAGTCCCAAATCGACAAGGAGTCGGTTGAAAATCACTATACCCTCTGGTCCGTGTCCCTAAAGACTGAGACGGTATCGGCATATGTGGTACCTGCCTAACATACCGCACTATACGTTGCATTGGATCTGGAACTGCCTGCTCATATGCACATCTCCAATAGCCCACCTCATGCATATACTCATCCCTCTGCCTAGCCTGGAACCTGGCAGTATTTCGTCCATGCATGTATCTATCCCGCTCTCTACTGATGGCTCGTCGCTCCTGCTCCCATGCCTCTTGCGCTGCTGTCAGCAGTCGTACTTGCTTTGTGGTCCTCTCCCTCTCTACCTGTACAATCTGTAGATCTACCTGCAAACCCTGTATGACTAACTCTGTACCATCACCCTACACTCTCTGTGACTATCTCTGAGCTATATCACTCTCTGTACTCTCCACCCACACCACTATTGCGTCTCTCTAAGACTGTAGGATCTAGACCTGTCTCTGCGCATCATCCCTCTCCCCCTGTATCGCCTGCACCTATTCCCATGCACTATCTCGCTCCTCCTGGAGGGCCTATACACCATCATACGTGGTATCTCTCTCTCTTCGCACGGTCTATAACTCAGCCTTTGCTGCCTCGACCCTCGCTCTCATCTCCTCTAAGTATACCTCTACAGTAGATACCCTCTCCTACAGATCTTCCCTCTCCCCCAACAGCCCTACCACTTGTACTCTTAGTTTCTCCATCTCCCTCTCGGCTCGTTGAAAACACTCCACTGAGACATGCTCTACTACCCCTACTGGCTCTGGCTGACCTCGCATCTATGCTACTATCATTGCTGCCTCTAACCTATCTCGATCCCAAGTCACCCAAACCAACTCACCCTGTACTCTCTCCATCTCTGCTTGCATCTCCTCTCTCCCTCTCTCAACATCTCATACATTTTTTGTCGGTCAAGACACAACAACATCAAACTCTATCTGCTTTGTCTCCTGCACCCTCTGCACCTCTACCTCTGCCCTCCTCAACTCCTCCTCCAACACTTGTAGCCTCACTTGGGACTCTCTCAATAAAATCACTAGATCCTCAACTGTCACTGTCGGTACTACTGCTAAAGGCTTCACCACCTACACATCTATGTCCATAGCTTCCCCCTTTATCTCCTCTTGAACCTTCTCCACCCGGCTCATCAACCGAATCCTCCTCGATTGACCTCTCCTCCCCACCCTCATCAGTCTCCTCGACTGCCCTTCAGTACCCCTCTCCCCCTCTGACTCCTCTCCATCCTCACCCATCCCTACAGTATGGGACTCCTACTCCGCCCGGATCTCTAGCCGGACCCTCCTCTGTCGTCTTCTCTCGATCATCCTCTCAAGACATCCTTTGATATCTGTCACCCCCTCTGCTCCCTCATATTGATCTATGACCCTCGCCTCCTCCTGCACTCGCCTTTGTTGTACTCTACCACTAATCCATGTTTATCCAACAACCCTCCCCTCCACCACCCCTAGCATCTCCACCTCTGGCTCACTCCCTAGTCTCGCCACATATGTCTCTGACCCTCTCCCATCACCTAGCCCTTTTACCTCCATTTCCTCCCCCACATCTCTCCTAGCCCTCATTCGATGTCGCCTCCCCCTCCTCCTCTCTGGCTGACCTCTAGCCCCACCCTCATCTGCTCCACCACTTTGATGCCCCGCACCTTGCTACCTCTCCACCTCCTCTTGTCTCCTCTACTCTTGTCCCTCCTCCTCGTGTCGCCTCTGCTCCTTTTCCCCCTCCTCTTGCTCATCCTCTGGCCCCCACTCTGCAGCTCCCACGATAGGCTCCTTTGGTGTAATCATCTCCCATTGGTGGTTGTGATACCACCGAGCATATCGATCTATCACTCTAGCATCCTCTGGACCCATCCCCCTCCCTAGATAGGGAACCACACCTGCCATCACCCACGCCTCCGTCGTTGCTCTCCCTGACAGCCTCGCTCCCCATGGCACCTCTCTGGTAAGCCAACAAAACATAGTCTGCATTGTTGGAATATCCTACATATGTCCAAACTGCCTCTCCACTTTGTCTGGTCGATGCGCCTCCACTATGTGAGGCTGACTCCCAATCAAGAGACATCTACATCTAAAGTAACCCTGATGTCCCTCCTCCTCGACCCTCCATCCCCTAAATCGTCGATACACATATGGCCGCCATACTATGTCCTCCTCCCGTAACTCATCAAACGCTCTCCTCCATTGATCCATCTCTCCATGTGTCTCATACCGAAGGACACAGCCCCTAGCTCCCTCATACTCCCAAGCCACCAGCTCTCTCATCCAACTCTCCTCTCCTCACCACGATAGGTCTTGTCACCATAATATTCTCCCAATCCCACACCTGTAATAGTGTCCTATGTGTCACACTCTGCATCCCCCGATAGAAGATCACATGCATGTCTCGATATAACTGTGCCAATACACATGACCCCCAAGAAAAGTGTCCCTCCCGCCACTCGACAATATGTCGAATCACCTCCATGTACCGTAAGCTGCAGAATCGCCTGCTTCGGTCTGGCAGTAGTATCCCACTAATCAAACAGCATAAATACAGTCGTAATGTTGGCAACCCCAAGGCCAAACATCTGTCTACATCTACCTGACCCCTTTGTATCGACAAATCATCTCACCCAAATAACACCAAGACGGTCTCATCCAACTGTTCTCCTATGGACACCACCTCGCTCACTAACTGTCCCGCTATGGGAAGCCTCAGAATTTGCCATACATCCTCTAGTATCACCGTCATCTCCTTTGTGGGAAGACGGAAGGTCGATGTCGGTGAACTCCATCTCTCTATCAACGTTTTCAACATTGTCCGATGCGCTCTCATCACCGAAAACTACACTAAGTGCAGTAACCAAGCCTACTCCAATGTTGTGTGGTCCACCCTATTCATGGCCTATATGGTTGTCGCTAGTGCCTCAGACCTCCGCTCATGTGTCCGTAATCGATCAAAAGTCTGTAATCATCATGATCACCCTGTTAACATCTTTCTTGCCTCCAGATCTTTATCTCCTTTTTTTCTCTTTTCTATCTCTCTTTGCATTCTCTTCTTGCCTCCCTTGCCCCCTTGCCCTTTTTTCCCCCTCGAGTTGGGGTGGATCCGCCCTCGATCGCGGAACGGATGCGCCCCTAGCTGCAGGACGAACCCGCCCCAAGCTGGGTTTGGCTCCGCCCGCAGCCGAGCGCCCCCGCCGTTGCTGGAGCCCGCGATGAGCTGCGGGGCCACTGCGGGGTGCGGCGACGCCAATCGTGCATCAGGGCGGCCTCGCCCCCATCGACGGGCCTATTCATCCGACTCCGGGGCAAACCCGCCCCAAGCCAGGTGGCACCATTGCTGATAGCCGAGGGGCGCCAACGCAGATAGTGCGCTAGAGCGGCCTCGCCTCTGGCAGCAAGCATGTCCACCCGGCTCTAGGGCAGACCCACCGGGCTTTGGGGCGGATTCACCCCGTGCCAAGGCGGACTCGCCGTCCTGTCAAGGGGCATATTCACCCCTCTGCGGAATTTTGACCTTTTTTTCGTCCTTCCCCATCTCATTTTTTGACTTTTTTAATTTTTCCTTCCCTACCCATTTTACCTATCTAACTCGCCCACAAAACCTGTTTCTTCATTTTACAATAAAATATTTAAAATGCGTTAAAATTACCAAAATAATGCATAGAGTGTTTTGTCGCTAACCTGGTGGGGTCCACCCTACTAACTGTAGAATTGTTGAACCTCATCCGCTCGGTTGATGATCTCAGTGTCATTATATTGTGGCATCCTCGCTCCTTGTCTGCTTCCTCTCCTCTCCTCTTCTCTCAACTGCTACAATGCAAACCTTTCCCTGACTAATCCCTTCCCTTCTCGAGGCCGCCATTTGCAAACCGTTTGTCTGATTGACTTCATTCAAAAGGAAAACTTACCTAATTTTTTGTTCTCTTTCTAACCATACCATCCATTTCTTCCTATCAAGAATCCACCCAGGACCCCTCTTTTTCCCCCATCGTCCTCTCAAGGGGGCATACCCTTCCCATTTATTTATTTTTCCTGCCATAGTCATTCCCTTGCAGGATTGGGGCATCTTCATCCATTCCCCCACTAATTGGATAGTTCAGGTCCTCCTCCCCATGTTGGGGCATCATTGTTTGGTTACTTCCTCTATAGAGTCATCTGCATTTTTTTCCTTCGAAGCACGGTTATTCTAACAGTACCTCAAAAAAAGGCAAAATGTAGACATCTAAATTTGATCACTTCCACATGATCAAAATCGTCTACTCTATTCATCTATTTCATTAATATTGATTAAATAATTTATTTAATCATTATTTCATTTTGTGCCTAAGGTTCCTAAAGTATGTAATTGAATAATTAAATACTTTACCTTACACATTTTCTTCTCTAAATTAAATAAATAGGACTGTGAACCCCTAAATCTACAAATGCATAAGAACAACAAACATGGTTAATGTTAGATCAAAATGCATGCAAATATGAAGGATTCCCCATAAAATCCATCTATTCAAGCTAAAATTAGAAAAATAACAAAACTTAAATAACAATGAAAACAATCTTAATTAAGCTAATAGCATGATGATCTTATGGGAGAATTGGTGCCAATGAAGTGTTGCAATTGGCCTTTTCCCAATTCTTAAGTAGAAATGATATGTGAATCTAGAAATGGTCAAATCTCCAAAGAGATTTGAGCATAACCTTGGTATCAAATGTGACAAAATGATGAATGCTTGGATATCATGAGCAAAATTAGTTTTCAATTGTAGAGAGCAACTTTGCATATGAATTATGGATGATGATGGATTTAAGTATAGTAAGTTTACTCAAATTGTGGATGATAGAATGAGAGGAAGAGTCTCTCATTTATAGACTCCAATCTTGGAAGAATGAGTGAAAATAAACAATGTGGGATAAAAGATAATCTAATGGCATTGTGCCACTTGTCCACATGTGATTGGAGGAGGAATGAGCACATTTTGGTCAATGTGCATGATAAATGCCATGAGATTCAAATTTGAATTTTGAATATGACATGTGAGAGGGAAAGAAAAATGGAGTTAATGTCACTTGACTCAATGCACAAGGACATGTAAGAGGCATTGAATGTCTTGTTGGAAGGACCAAGTCCACTTGACCTTTTTGAATTTAAATGAGAGAATATTCCTTTTTGATGTTTTGTGAGGGAAAATAGATGAATTAATAAATCAAAGTAATTGATTTATTGTGCAAGTTGCATTCTCTAGAGAATTTTAGTGAAAAGGATTAAGTTAATCATGGTTTTGATTAATTTAATGAAGAATTAGATGATGCGACAATTTAGACTTGAATTTATGAATTGATTTAAATCAAATTGAGAGGAAATGATTAATTAAATAATTGATTTTGATTTATTTAACTAAGGAGGAATATGTTAGATTAAATTAAATAATATTTTAATTTATTCAATTTAATAAGAGGACTTTAGAGATTTAATTTAAATAAAATAAATTATTTAAATGAACAGAAAAAGATGATTAATTTAATCAACAGGGGAGAAAGACCTAATTAAATAAATAATGATTTATTTAATTAAGGGATGAAAGGTGTTGAATTTAATCAAATACAGATTATTCGATTAAATGACTAGCAAAGGAGATGATTCAAGATGAAATGGTGTTAGTAAATCAGGATTCAGGTGCATTTATATTTTATGTGTCTACAAGGACAATTTATTTAATTTAGTCATTTGACCTATTTGCATTAAAACCAATTTTTAATCCCTCTTTTTCTCTCTCCTTGTCACATTCTCCATAATCCTCTTTTTGTAGACACATAAAAATGACCTAGGCTTGCAAGTTCTAGTTTTTAATATTTTCTTCCTAACATAATTAAGACATTTTAATTATGTTTTTGACTCACTTTCAACTATTAATTAAATAATCCATAATTATTTAATTAATTCATATCTTTTCATTCTTCATGATTATTAAATAAATAAATTTTAATTATTTATTTAATGCGTCACTAATTGTCTAATGTCTTCCTATAATTAAATAAATTTCTTAATTTATTTAATTATCTTTGTCCATTATATCTTCCTCATTATTAAATAAATAATTTTATTTATTTATTTAATTATGTCACTAATTAAGTCCTTTTCTTCCTAAAATGAAATAAATTCTTATTTATTTAATCCACCTTCCACTATAATTAAATAATTATATTTAATTATCTAATTATTCATTAGCCTTTTCTCTCATAAATTAAATAAATTTTATTTATTTAATTTGGTCCACTCTCCTAAACTTTGAATTAAATCTTTATATTTAATTTAAAAGATTCCATTTGTCACATTCCTCTAATAATTAAATAATATCTTTATTATTTAATTTCCACCTAAATTAAATAACTTTTTATTATTTAATTTCTTCTAAATCTTATTTATTTAAAATAAGTCTCACTTTCTAATTCCCCTTTTTTAGTAAATAATTTAAATTAAATTATTTTGACCCCACCCCTTTTGAATTAAAATAATTTTTAATTCAAAAAGTCAACATCCCCTCTTGAATCAAATAATTTTAAATTATTATTTGATTCTCCAACAACTTCGTTTTATGTGCCCAATATCTTCTTGTCACATGCATTATCAGCCCTTGATTTGATTTTCTAAAAATCAATCTTGACCTTTCATTTTGAATCTAACCTAATATTGCCCTAACCGTGATTATGGGTTGTTATATGGAATCTCGTCCATTGATTCTAGGGCACTTATTGACTTTCAATCTTGGCCATTCACACAAAATTGCATCTTCTATAAAAGAGCAATTTTGGTCACGTCTTGCATCTCTTATCTCTTGCATTATTGACTTCTTCATTTTTCATATTTTAGCATTGTTATTCTCATTTGTCATAGCATATTTTTAGATTTCATTTGACATAGCTTAGACATTTTAGATGCTTACTAGTTGCAGTAGGGCATAGTATTGCATATAGTTGTTCAAATCCTTCAACATTTGCTTAGGGTTTGTCATTTCCATTGGCTTGCTCATCATAAATCTGAGGGCAAACAACATATTTCAGCAAGTTAAGAAGGTGTAATGGAGGTCAATCACGAAGGATGAAGATAATTTGGTGAGATTGTTTCATCTATTCCTTTGCACTTCATTATTTAATTTGGGTTTTTATTTTCTGCATATGATATTGCTAAACCTAGGAAAATACCCATTGTTACACTTTTAATCTAGATTAAATTAATTAATCCATGATTAAGTTGTGCACCACTTAATCAAGATTAGTGTCGCATCCTCCATAATCTCCCACTTGCCTCTAATATCTCATTAATTATCCTAATCTTGTGTTTACACAACCTTAATCAATGTCATTAGCCACATTTAGCATACATTTTTTAGTCAACCTTTCCACTTGCCTTTCTTGATCTTAATCTTGACTCGCTTTCCCATGTGAATTTTTAATTCACATTTATTCACCCAAGACTCCTTTCTTCCCCATGTGAATTTTTAATTCACTTTTATCTTTCCAAGGTTTACCCTATCCCCATGCAAGTTCTAGAAGACTTGACTTGTCATTTTACATGTGCTAAGGACTTCTAAAAATTTTGACTTGTCACATCACTCACATGTGGCAAATCCCCATCATTTTGGAAACCCTCTTTTATCCATTAGACTCTCTCAAAAATGTGAATTTTTAATTCACATTTATTTTTCCAACCACTTTCCCATTTCCCATGGAGATTTTTGAGAAATTCTAAAATTTCTCAAATATTTTTTTCATTCTCATTTGGGGACAAGAAGTTCTTTTTTGAAGAAATTTTCTCATCCCCCAAGGTACCTACAAGGTACTTGTCCTTCCTCCACATCATATACCTTTCTTCCACCTCATTTTTACATCATCCCACCCTAGGCCATCTCACATTCCACATGTCAAGATGTGAGGGCTTGTGAGTCCTCAACTCACCATAGCCCTCCATCTTGACCTTGTTGGCTTAATCTCAACCGTTGAATTATCTAGAGAGTTCAAATTGTTCTATAAATACCCCCTCATTGATCTCATTTGAACAATCAATCTTTTTCTATCAAAACTCTTACAAATTCTCCATTTGAACTTATCTTGCCTTTACCATAGTATTTTGAGTTCACCATTACCATGTCTTCACTCATCTTTCATATCACTTTGCATATTTGATTTAACTTGTCATCCAAAGAGCACACAAAACATCCAAAGATCAAGGGCCAACCAAGGAAGAAGCAGCACACATGAAGGTATAATCACTCTTTATTTTATTTCATCTTGCTTTCATATTAATCATTCCTTAGGTTAATCGTTGAGGTGTCCTCTTTGTGTTATTTCTTTTATTGCATTAATAGTTTGTTTAGCATCTCATAATAAGACTTAACATTTTGGGGATCACAGAATCAGTGATGCTATTTTGATTTATAACGACGCATATGTAAATAGCGACGTAGTTCACGATTTGAATTTAGGGTTTCAAATTTCAAATCATGACGCTTATGTAAATAGTGACATATCTTGTGATTTGGAATTTAGGATTAGGATTTGCCAAGTTCAAATAGCAACGAATGTGTGATTAGTGACACATATCGTGATTTGCAATTTGAATGCATCCAATGTCGTTGTTTGGAATTTGAGTTATAGGATGATATCATAAATAGTGATGCTTTTATCATTTTGGGGGATAAAAACTAAAAAATTATCCATTTTTTATGAATTTTGACATTGTGCGCTTCATGGGTGCAAGAAGTTATCCCACCTTTGATGTCTCGTGAGCACGGACCGACAATTTTATTCAGACTTGGTGATTTGTCTGAGTTGCGATAAAAGCACCTGGGAGAGATTGGTTTGTGGTATGTCGCCTACATGCCCGTCATCTGGACCCATTTGGTGATGATGACAATGCTATGTGAGCGATGACATAGTGAGACCTCGTTGTTCCACTTACCTACCAATGAGGTGATAATGACACTAGAGGATGTATGGTATATTTTATGATTGTCAATACATGGTGAGTGTGTGATCTATGATACTGAAATCGGCTATGATGCTTTCCACAAGGTGCTTGACCAGGAGTCCATTGTCCTGGTCAACTCCTAGATAGACCTTGAGATGTATAGAGGTCGGGTGTCGACCTTCATATTGATCATTGTGGCAATGATCTCAGGTTTGGTTGCTCCAAATTGATGGAGCAAGGGATTTAGTTTGGGATGGGGGTTGGCTTGGCATAGGATGCTCTTCAGAGAGACCCAGTTTGCATAGGGTTCAATAATGTTGGCCTCCCTTTACCATGACATGCATGAATTTGTATACTGTGATGGAAGAGCGATTGGTATAGGGGTCACCCTTCTCCATATTTGGGCTTAATGTGCTCCAACCTATTGTTCATATGGCAGATGTGGAGCTAGATTATCCAATTGTCTGGAGATACAAAGGTGCCATCACTTTGTAGCATACATGGTAGCTTGGAATTCCTTACTGGCGTTGAGTGATCAACACAATGACAGTGTTTCAATGGTGACAATGGATTCATATGCTAGCATGGTACGATGATGTTCAACAGTTGTTCTTTGCTCGACAGACCCGATTTATGTAGGGTCAACATCACACCATTATCGAGAGGTACTTTCCTGATAGGGTTGCCAGATAGTTTGGCGAGAGGCAAGACAAGCCCGATGATCAATACACTACCATTTTTGTCAAGTCAGCATGAGAGACAACGTGGGGACATACGATCCCAATGCATGAGGTTGTAAAGGGCTTCCAACGGTTCATTGCTAGGCCATGGGCCTATGATCAGGGATAGGCAGATGCATAGACTATGCCTGCATACAATGCATAGTTCATACCCCCTCCCAAATTGATAAATCCAATAGGTATACCTCCACGAGGGAGGCTGAGAGGGAGGGGTGTAGGCAGAGGTCAAGGCCAACCAGATGATGGGCAAGGAAGAGGTCCATATGGCAAGGGCAGAGGATAGGATGACCAGCATCAGGATGGACAGTCCTAGGTGCACCACCTTTTCCCTAGCAACAATAGCCACTGATATAGCAACAACCACCACAATAGCCACCGTCGGGGCCAGATCCCCATGATGCTTAGATTTAGCAGCTACAGCAACAGATATAGGTGGTTATGGCTGAGAGAGATCAGGACCGGTAGTAGATCTTGGTCATTAAAATTGAGAGAGATCAGGCTTGACAATAGGTGTTGGTTGTTACAACTGAGAGGGATCAGGAGCATTAACTCCAATAGACCTCAGACATGCAGTTGGCACAAGAGGTCAGGTGGCACCAACAATTAGAGGAGATGATGGTTGCAGCACAGAGACTGACACTTTCTTCTCGTTTGTACAGAGAGGGTTTGATCAAGGTTGCATATTATCACATGCACTACCACCGAGATGTCCCTATGGTGATTAGACAACCAGATTACTCACAAATAAGTGGAGCACATCCCTGAGCTAAGGATCAGCCAGAGAGACAACCTGGTGAGGGGAGCAGCCATCAGGACTAGTCCACTTGTATAGACACTTTTTTTTATTATTGCCCAATTTTTTATACAACTATACATTCATGGGCTCCTTTTTTATAGCCTCATGGATATTGTACTTTTGATACATATACATATACTGACTCAGATATTATATTATGATAGTCACCATTTTATATATATATATATTAGATATATACGAGATGATATAGATTTGATATGCGATGTGTTCTTTATTTTATGTTTTA